>CABFWB010001887.1:60502-134264 GCA_902151455.1 Timema bartmani | reverse complement strand
CATGGTAAGAGGGGAGATTGTTTCTTCCCCTTCATCTAAAACTGAGAGCTCCAAGGCAGTCCCTTCCATCCCACCTTAAGCATTTGACTAGACATATTTAAAAAAACTAGCCAAATTCTTCAACTAACTTTCACAATCAATTTATTTTAAAGTATATGTAAAATATTTATTTTTCACTTGTCACTACCATATTTACTTTTTTTAAATTATCATAAAATACTTAAAATGTTTTAGAAATATCTTGTTCTTAATTAATAATGTTGGACCAAGCTCAAAGCCAATAATAAGAACGAGTAAATTAAAAACAATATTTCCTCTAAATTGATTAACTTTAAGTTTTTTCTTCAATACCAAAAAACCAACAAAAAAAATATTGAATTTTTACTTTACAGAGGATTTACAATTATATTACTTGTAAACATTACATCAAATATTTGACATTAAACATAGCCACTTAATAACAGCATTTATGGAAATTAGTTTATTAACACATCATTTTTAAGAGAGATCAACTAAAAAGTGAAGGATATTTTGAAATTGTCTTCTAATAAAATTCTTTTTTCATTCTTGTTTTTTTACCCATTCAGGTTATAGGCTGAAATCTTACTAATTTTGTTAGCAACAACAAATATTTTAAAATTAAAGAAAGCAGTTAAGTGTATTTTACAAACATGTTGACACTTTCTTATTTCAACATTTATTTATTAATATGATAAAATTAACTGCCATGTCAAATCTTTCTTTTTGAGAAATACACTTGCAGTAGAGTATGTTTTCTCAAAAATAAGGTAATCTAATCATTCTATGTCTTAAATTTTAATCAATGCATTATTGATTGTTAAAGAATAAAATATATTCAATAAATATGAATTCCCTCTTTAAATAATTAGTTATATCACCCTTTTAACAATGTGAAAAAAAGCTTTTAAAAGGAATTACAATTTTCAAAAGATAGCTTGTTAAAATTAGAATTGAATGTATTTAGCAACATGAATAGTAATAATAATAATAATTATTATTATTATAATAATAATTCAATGAGGGCATTCTTTAGAGTTTAGTTTTAAATTTTACATCAACTCAGCCCAAGACTAGAATGAGGCTGTTCTTATTTAGATTTTATCTCCCCCCCCCCATGTTCCACAAATAAAACCAGAGCCATGGTATCATGTATATTTAAATAGATAAGGATAACGAGTTTAATTCATGGTAATCAAGAATATTTACTATTGTGAAGTTCAAGTTTGTGCAAAATTTCATATCAGGAGAAGAATATTAATAAGATTCAGATTTAATTAAACATTTTGAATCCTAAACTTGAAAGATTTGGATTTGATTCAAAATTTCTAATCTAAATAAATCTTATATTCGAAGGCTTTAGCTCACGATTTGAATACATAATGTATACTTGCTTGACAAATTAATATAATCAGACTGGAAACCAGTTACATGTAGTATAGTTGTTTGTGACAGTGAATATCTTGTAATTTAAAACCATAGCCCACCTATTAGTAAATGTTAATCAACCTTTGCACTATGATTAAAGAGAGGTGGAATCTTTGTTTGATTTTCACCTTTTGAGATTAGTGGTATGGATTAGATTTTTTTTAATAAACCTAAAATGTGTCTAAAATGTTAACAAAAATTATTAGAAATATTTTATTTTTGGATTAAATTCAGAAACTTATTATGGCAAAACAACAGTCATTGGATTTGAAACATTATCATAGTAAGCTTAAACTGAATTACTCAATTCTAGGGACGTGCGAGACTCGAAAATTAAAGAAAAAAATAATCTCGATCTCGTTTCGAAAGTTAAAAAATGAATCTCGAAAATTCAATATTTAAAAAAAGAGCAAATAATGGCCCTGAGAAATTAAAAAACCAAACCAGGTCTTTATTATTTCAAATAATACCGTAATAACCCAAAAATAGGCTGCATCCCCCCAAGCCCCCCAAACAGCCTTCATTAAGAAATGTTTTGGTTATAAATATTGTTTTTCAATACCAAACTTTGACAATATAAGCTGTTACCCTACAAAATTAAATTATAAATGGTGTTCATTTAAACTACCTATCACTATTTTATTAGATGCATTTAAAATGTGTATGAGTTATATCTCAAGTGTTTGATAAGACAATCTAAAGCAAGCGCCAGTTCAAATGTCAAAAAGGAACTCTATAAATTATTTATTTACTTTAATAAACTTTTTTACTTTCAAAGAGAATTTTCCCGTCTCATTCTAGTGTCTAGATACTTTTTGATACTCTCGTTTCGAGATCATCTCGGATTGAAAAACACGTTCTCGCACATCCCTACTCGATTCAGATCTGAACCTGTTTAAAATATAATAAATATTCAATACAATTTGCATAGCATAGGATTTGATTCAATTTGATTTTTTAGGCATGAGAGACTTGGACTTGATTCAACCATTTTTTTGGGGCATGAAATTCAATTCGAATTTTATCAGCTGGCCAAAATTAAGATTTTATTTGAAATTGAAAACTATGGATTCGTACAGGCTTAGTGAAGTTAGATTTTGTTACTGTTCAAACAATAATAAATTAATGGCTTGAGGTACAGGTTTTGTTTACCATAAAATTAAATAGTTAAGTAAATGGTATTTATATGCATGAAAAATAAAATAAGAAAATAAAAACAGGATTTGGAGATTTAAAGATAAACAAATATAAGTATAAATACAATACGACAAAATAAATAAAAATATTGTAAATTAGATACTAGTTACTTACTTTCTTACTCTATGGCATTAGGAACTCAAAAGTTCATTGCCGCATTTACAAAAGTACGCCACCTATCCCTGTATTGAACTGGCTCTATCCAGTCCCCCTCATTACACCCTTTCTCTTTAATGTCCATTCTAATGTTATCCTATCTGTGTCTAGATCTTCCAAATGGTCTCTTCCCATTGGGTTTTGCCAATCAATACTCTGAGCATAGTTCTAGAATTCCCCATTCACATTCATGTCCTGCCCACCGTAATCTAAGGGACTTGATTATCCTAACAATGTCTTGTGATGAGTACAGGTTATTTAATTTTATCATTATGCAACCTTCTCCACTCCCCAGTAGCCTGATCCCTTTTACGACCAAATATCTTCCCAAGCACCTTGTTTTGGAACACCTTAAATTTTTTTTCTTCATGCAAGTTAATAGACCATGTTTTGCACCTATAGAGAACAAAAATTGGTAAAATTATTGTTTTATATATTCTGAATTTTATATTCCTTTATTGTAGGCAAGATATCAACAACTTACTAACCGAGTGATATCATGCATTTCCCGACTGTATTCTTTTCCTAATTTCCAATCTAACATCGATATTGTTAGTTAAAATTGTTTTTAAATATTTAAATTCCCTAAACCTGTCAAATTATATGTTGCTAAAAGAATCTCAAAAGTCCCAAATCTGTGTTCTATGTGTCATCATTTTCTTAGTCTTTTCAGCGTTCACTTCTAAACCTATTTCCTTACTAGCCTCTAATAAAATTTCCGCATTTCTTGTCACACCTTCCTTACTATTGCCCAACAAAGCTAAATCTTCTGCATATCCTAATAGATGCATCTCCTTGTTTATACCCATTATGCATTTCAAAAGTGTCTAATAAGTTACATCTAGCCCATGTCCTGTAACATGTATCAGTCAAACATACCTCAATTATCTTGACCAGTTTTTTGGGTATCCAATTTTGATCTAATAAATACCTGTCCTTGTGGCTGAGAAATATCTAAGGCATTAAGGCTTACATCACTTGTTCATTATTTATAGGAATGTCTGTGTGTGAATTATTGTTGGGTGCATGTGAATGGGTTCCACATGTAATTTTCATATACTTCCTCCAGACAAATGGGGAATGATTTGCTCTAAGCCATCCTCCTTATCCCTCTACCACTTATATAAATCAGCTAATAACTCATGTGTTGAACTAATAAGAATATATAGTTCAAATTTTGTAATTGTTTTAGGAGAAGGTTTATGATAAATAAATAATAGGATTAATATTGTTACATAAGTTATATTCAAAGCTTCCTAGTTTTAATACCCTTTTAGTGCCACACCTATTCCAGAATTCACACGCAAAGAGTGCCAAAGGCCTGTTATGTTTTGTGTGTGAAGAATACCACGATTATTTTGATTTTTCAATAATTTTAATCTGCATGTACTGTTCCTCAATAATAATAAATCAATACAATTTAATAAAATTATTTAATTTCTAAATTTTAAATTTAATTTTTCTAAATTATTTTAATTTTTTCAAAAGTAAGGCTAATTAACATATTTAAATATATATATATATATATACAGTTCACTAATTTTTTGTTGTAGTGCACTTCGTTTTTTTATACAAGAAAATATAGTTTTGAATATATATGATTATAAATAGGAATTACAGGAATTTTTATTTTATATCGTACATTAGATATTTTTGGGCCGTTATTGCTTACCTTACAGCAAGATATATTATATTGCTTACCTCATGAATAAATATTTAGGCCTGCACATAATGAATACGCTTTCAAAAAGCCTTTTATAATGAATAATTTTATATTTTTTACATTTTATATAGACTTATAAAGTTTTTATGCCTATTTAAACTTAGATAAAATAATAGATGGAAATATTCTCTTTCCAGTGATATATGACACTACTACACTATCTATAAGGTAAAACGAGAACTAGCGCAAATCTAGAGAGCTGATCTTATCGGCTCTGGCACTTTTAACAGTATTAGGCGGAGCCGATGAGATCGGATCATGGGACTTTTAGCGATAGTAGGCAGAGCCGATGAGATTGTGGCACTTTTAGCATTAGTAGGCGGAGCCGATCAGATCGGCTCATGGAACTAAAAGGGTTAAAACCATTTATCAGTTCTACATGTTGAATTGATGATATGTGACCCATGTACTAACTTTAGTGTGGAAGATGATATTGGCTAAATAGCCCGTACTTGGACAATTGATGTTCACTTTTCCACCAAGCTCAATCCATGGGATAGAGATGATGGAACGGGCATAAGCTGCTGGAAGTGTGAAGTCATATTGTTCGCCATGTTCTCCCAAAAACAAACTCACTTCCCCAATCATGTTTACACCAACAGACATTCCAGAGAAGTTGGATTTTGTCCAAATAGACGCATTCAAGCATATTTGTCTTTGACGACACTCTGCATAAAATGCAGTCACTGGAAAACAAACATTTAATGATATGCAAGGCACCTGTCAGCTATATCTTGATAGAAATTATGACAAATATGTGAAACATTCTCAACTAAGTAAATATAGCATTTCATGGTAAAAAAAAAGGAAAGCACATGGTATGGGTGTATTAAATATAGTAACACAATGGATAATATATTAAAATCTACTAAATATCTTTAAATTTACTATAAAAACAAAGAAGTGTTCAAATTTGGTATGAGGGTGTAACCATTATAATGTGTTTTATAAAAGCTTCAAACCAGGTTTTAAGAGTCTATAATTTAAAATGAGATGAAAATTTAAAATTTAGGGAAACAATAAAAATTTAATGAATCTAAAAATATAGATAGAGTAAATAAAGTCACAATATATTTGTGACATGCAAAATAGTGAAATTTATGAGTTGAGCTTTAAACTAAACAGGTTATCTAAATATACTTCTAAAAGTTAAGAATAATCAGTTTAGCGACAACATAACTTGTGAAATTGTTTTTCATGAATTCAATAAAAAAAATTGAAAATTGTGTCAAGTGTTCACCTATCATAATCTATGTCAAACTCCTTTTTCTTCTTCTAATCATGCTCTCTGGTTGGCCTCCCAGACACTTCTTTTGACCTGAGATCTCACCTATCCCAATAATTTAGGTCTTTAACTTGGTATTTACCTAATTATATTTTCCACATACTATTAAGGAACAGGGAGTTGAACCGAGATATTTATAAGTTCTGGTTCTCCAAATACAAATTTTAAGGTTCAGGTTAAAGAAAAATAATAGTTTCAGTTCTTTTTGGTTCTTAGTTAGATTCCGTTTTATTTTTACAATTTGTATTTAATAGTTATTTTTTAGCATCACGTCTGACTACCTGTTTGTGTTATATGCCTATGTACTAAATACGCTAATGGTTTAAGAGATGGTAAAGTTTTATTTAGAGAAAGTGTACCCAAATTTGTGTGGACAGAGAGTGGATAACTATTTTGGAAAAAAGATTCCCAGTAAACCCGATCGAGATTAATACCTCAATCTGCCAGTCATCGGTAGTCTAGTCTACTGCGAGAATAGCCCTTACACCATGTGGCTATCAAAGCAGGTCTATTTAATAGTTATACTACCATTATAAAATATGTAAATAGAAAAATCCATTAGAAATAGTTTATAGCAAAATTAAAGTTACTTATATAAAAAACACAAAGGGCCATCATAATTCAGAAGCTAAATTGTTGCACAATTTACTATTCATTTATCAATCGTCATTTGAATAGGAAATATTTGTTATATATTTTTGCATCTAAAAAAAATGGATGTTATCTTTCAAAATTTCATTTTCAAATTAATACTAAAACACTATTTCCTATTCATATTTCAAATTTAAAAAAATGTAGACAAACTAAATTATCTAATGCTAGTTTGATGCATCCAAACCTGCTAACTATCTCAATAAATAAGGATATAGTTTATATGATTTTACTTAGTTTGTTTAAAAAATTAAACAAATGATTTAATTTGTCTGTAAATTATGTGTGTGTAAAAACATTATTTTAGGCTTGACTAACATCAAACAAAAACTTATTCTTCCCTTAACACAATGGACACATTCTCTGGACTACTTCTTACATGATATTTAAAGGTAGAGTGTGAGAATATTTATAATTTGCAACCCTTCATTCCCCTTTTACTCCTCCCTGTAAACGGGCCAGCCAACCACCCCATACACGGTAAAACAACTTTTAAATTATTTCTTTGTATTTAGCTTGGACTGGTTGTACAACTAGAGTAGTTTTCATTTCTCAATATTCCCCCCTCCTAGACATGTTTACTGTTACTCAAAGCTAAATACATCTTCCCAAGCGTTTAACTTAAAGAGTAAAATGAGAAAACATTACACATTGTAACAATAATTGGAGTTTTTATAATCCCCTTAGAAAATGAATGTATTCTAACACGACAAAAAAAAAAAAAAGTTAAAGAAAGGCATAAAATGCAATTATAAAATAAAATAAACTATAGTAATTTAGAACCTTTAAGAACCGATAAGAACCTTTAAACCTAAAAATATAATTATTATGATCGAGTCTAATTCAGGTTCTGGTTTCTAAGCAACTTATTTTTAGGATACCTGTTCCTGTTCTGGTTCCTTAATAATAAGTGTTAATTTTAGTTATCGGTTCAGTTTCGACTCCCTGTATAAGAACACCTCTATGATGGTAGATTAGTTAATTATTCATGCATAGAACATAAAATGCCCTTACTCTGGGTTAGCTGCAACTGTGAAAGTTGCAATAAAAATGCCTTTACTTTTGAATCAGTACTATAATACAGTACTGTCACTCTTGGGAAAAAATAAAGACCCATATTTAATGTGTTGCATATTAAGTATGGGTTTAAGCCATGTTAGCTAACTAAACCCTTAAGCTGGCAAACCTGTATGTCACTAAATAATTCTTAGAGGTCCCACAGCTCCTACTTTAGTTGCAGCAACAACTTTATAAATTGTTGAAAATTTGCTCTACTATGAACTTTATATTTTAAAATAGTAAATTGATGTCAATAGATAATAATAACCTCTTCTATATAAAAAATAAAAGAACATGACCACTAACAGGAGCAATATACACTCTTATTTTAGACAGAAATTTAATCAAATGGTTTTTAACTTAGGTGAAAAAATGTATACATACTATAGTATGATTTTTGTAGGAAGAACAGTAGAAGTTAGTTACTAAAGTTACTAAAACAATTTTAATATATCCATACATCAAGTCTTGTTATCTGTGGCTGTCACTTTTGATAGATATTATCAATACCTATAAAATAACACAAATAATAAAATAAAATGTTATCACTGTTGGCCAAAAATAAATATGTTTGAATTTTCTCTACTGTTCTTCCAACCAAAATCAGTGTATATTTTATCAATTCTTAGGTAAAAATGGTTTGGGTCATTTATAATAATTACATATTCCATAATCATCAAAGCCCCGGCTCAAACAAAAACTAAGATGGCTAGCCCACCAAATATACAAGTAGGGGTTTATAATACATGCCTTTAATCTAGCTATTCATTTGTTTTGGTTTATAGCTGAAAGTCTTAGTTTATTAAAGCAAACTATTTTATTCAAGAGTGTATTTGTAAAATATGATAGCACATAAATTAGATTAAATGCTCTTTGCTGGATTACAATTGTAAAATAAATCACAAAGTTATTCCACTATAGTTTACCCATAATTACCACTATTTCATGGTAGATCCATAAGGCCTTAATATGTTTAAAGCAAAATGTTTGGTTGACTACAAGAAAAAATATTATTTAGTAGTTACATCATTTGATTACTTTAGCAAAAATATATATTGTTTGAATTAAGGTTCAATATGGATTGAGTCACAAATGATACACTGTGTACATTTAGTCTATTTCAAAAGTGGTGAGTAGAGATGGGAAATATCTAAAAAAAAAAGTTGATGATGTATTAGTATTGAGCTATTAATTTGTTTGATAATTTAGAAATCATTTGCATGCAAGTTGTTTGAATTTTTAAATGTTCTCCTTGCTATTATTGATACAACATAATTGTTACCATCAAGTTTACTATTGGGAAGCCTTGTTAGACCTTTCTTGTCAATAGTCAGATTTTCTTTTTCTATTTTCATCTTCCATCTACAAAAAAACATTCACTAGAATAGTTAACTATTTATAATATAAGGCCATGCATTTGCCTTTTTTTCTTTCACACATTACTGGTCGTTAGTCTTTTTTTAGTGTTCAGAATATCCATAGAGGCTTTTCATTTAAGTATTTATCAGTATACACACATGGATAACTGAGGTGAGAACAAATAGATTGTTTGGAATAAAAAAAAGCACTGCAGATATAACTGTTATTAATGAATATTAAATGATCATTTAATAGTTTGGAAATTATTATTTTCATAATTCTATAATTCTCATCATTAGTAGCAACCAGCTGCAGGTGTCCAGCCAAAATATAGTTTAAAATTCCCCGACTTTTCCAGGCATTCCAGAGCCAATTTTAAACTTTTTTAGTCCCTGTAATGTATTACAAATATTAGTTTATTAAGATTGGAACTTATTGTAATAATAATATTTGATGTAAGTATATTATGAAATTCTGTCACTCTATGAATGGATTAAGGATTTCAGCCTATAGTGATGGGCTATTGAGAAGTACAATCTTAAGTTGTAGTTCAGTGAGATCATACTGAGACATTAGAAGTTTGCATTACACCATAACAGTTGTTACAAGAAACATTTTTTATAGTGTATTCTTCTTATAATGTAACTGAATTCTTGCAGATTCCCATAACCATGACTCAACTTTGGCTAAAGACATTTAAGAGAGGAGTGGAAAAATGAAGCGAAAATCACATGTTGACTTTGAGAATTGAGATTAGCACACTCAATAGGGACAACTGTGCCAAAATATATTTGTTATGAGTACTAAATGTGTTAGGGACTTTTGTGTTTGACATGTTATTGGATTGGCTAGGTGGTGGAAAAAGAGCAAAACTTTTCTGGATGCTGATGCAATCTGTGGGAACTTACACAAAGATTGGTTGGGGCTACGCATTAATTTTGGACAGATTTATCTGGGTAGTAGAGTCAGTGAAGTTACTAAAAATACCAATCCACCAAGTTTGAAAATAAAGAGTTGGTTATGTTTATATTGTACATTGAATAGCTTATTATTTAAGTGGGTCTAGATACCTATATTATTAACTTGTTTCCTTAACCTAGTGATTGTGACTTTAATTTATATTTCAAAAATATTCAATAAGCATATGTTTTTCCAAAGAGCGGCAATGGCTTTCGACGCGAACCTAGTAAAGGAAGCCATGGGATTAGGGGAAGATGGCCGGGAGCGTGGAGCGGTAAAGGTGGTTGACAATGCCCGCAGCTGGTTTCATTCCTGCTGCATGGATATTCAGTTCCTAATGTGTTTTATGGTATTCAGTAATTTAAATTTCTTTGTCATTTAAAAAATGAATTCTGTGTAGAATTCTATGTGTTCATGTTTAAAGTAGTGTTAATATAACCACAGTGTTATCTGTCAGTGGAAACTCATCCAACTGTGCAAAATTGTGAGGGCATCACTGCTTGGGAGAAGGTGGATGAGTTGGTGTAGTGTGCCGAAAATAATGTTATAAGTTTGTATCCACATCGCTCTGGATAAGAGGTAGATGTGTGTAAGTGCAGGATCAAGAAATTAACTGTTCTAAAACAAGTGGTAGGGCGTGTGATCGTAACGGTGCCCACTACCCCCTCCGCCCTTCTTTTCCTGCCGATCCGAGACACAGTGGTAGGGAGTGTGATAGTGACAGGGTCAGTCACCCCTGCTTTATTTTTATCCTGGCGGTCCAGTATGTTGCAGCTCACACAACTAGTGATCATGAAAGATCCCGGTCATCCTTTGCAGCTCCACTAATTAACCAGAAGTACTGATGAAAGGAGTCTCGTTCCACATGAAAGCTAGCTGAGGATAACTAAAGGTAATGAACTACAACCGAGATGAACCTAGTGTTTTTCAGTGGTAGAGGGGCACCAAAACTTTCAACTGGAAGAAAAATGTTATTTTGACTATTTTAAATTAAAGTTGCACATTATTTTAGTGAATGTATGAAAATTCCAGAAATTTGATCAAGTTTTATGACTTTTCCTTTCCCAAGCAAATTTCCTGATTTTCCCCTGGTTTGCAGTTCGCTGGACACACTGGAGCAGGTACTGCACACATACTGATATGCTTATGAACTATATATTTCTACATTAGAGCATCAAGTCACACTTATGATAGCACATTAAGAAAATGCTCGTAGTATAATTTAAGCCCTTTACTTAGTAGATATTATATATCTAAACAAAGAAAAAGGTTGTGGGCTAAATGTTGTAAAATTTGAACATAAGTAAAGATTTGAAACTCTATGAATTTTGTGAAATTGTCTAACTTTTCCCTGATACATGAAATTCAGACACATTTTCCAGCTTTCCAAATACATGGCAGCCCTGAAATAGTACAAAGATGGTAGAGTGTTTTAGTGTTTTCTTTGCTTGCAGTGAAATTGGCTCAGCCCTGAGTGAAAACCAAATGAAAGTGATGGTACAAAATATTACTGGTATTGATAAGACAGAGTCGAAAACAGTGATAGTCTTCCAGTTTATTTTAAAATATTTAAGCTCAACTAATGGGTGCATGGGCTTATATCTACATTAAAATACATAGGAAAAATAAATGTTGACCTACAGTTAAAATATTAACACGAGTTAAGGTCTATTTGGTGAATTACAATTTAAGTCATGCACCATTTACCTAAGTTCAACTATTTTATAAACTGTTATATGGTCATAATTTATTTTCATTCAATGTTAATGGCAAAACCAAATTTTATAAAAATGGAATAAGTACAGTAGTCTTGGAAACTCGACAATCGATAACTCGACATTCCATGTAACTCGACACGTGCACACAGTTGTTGGAACCAAACATGTCAATACAAGGTCATTCAACTGTACAACCTCTCAGTTTGTTAATGTAACTCAAGTGGAACAGTCGTGCTGTGGTGTTTTTACAAGTGGTGTGTTTGTTAGTTTTCCAATTCAGTAACGTGTAATTCGAATCAATACAATATTATATGTACAGTACTGTATTGCATTTCTGTATATTACACGCATGTATGTACACCATTATATTAACACATTATTCTACTGTACATATATTATTGTTACTGTACCATACAATACTACAGTACAGTACAACTGTATCTATAATATTCGATACTGTACTGTGATTCATTCATGTTTAGTAAACATGCATCTTATGCAAGTTCGTTCGTAAAACTCGACACTATCTCAGTCCACATTAGGCCGAGTTTCCGAGACTATACTATATTTACAGGAACAATTAAACCATTAAATGAAGTATTGTCATTCTCTAGCAGAGCTCTGATGATTGTTTCCTGACCAGGTTGTCATTTTTTAAACAAAATGAATTTTCAGGAACCAACAAAACCTCTTTATAGCTCACCTTGTGTTTTCAAGCTACATTTATTATATTAACCATGATGGGGCTCAAATACACAAGTATAAAAAAAATAGGCAGTTCAATATCAGGTACTAATGATTTCTGATTTCTAGCCCCTGTTTAGAAACATATAGCTTAAACACTATAACATAATTTTAAATGTTTTGACCAAACTTAAAGATGGTAATTTTATGAAAGTCCATCTTAAAAACCAATGATAATGTGTGCATCCAAGCAACCAAACAAACTATTGACTTGCTCCAAAAAGAGAGCTTAGCATTTATATTTTGACATATGAACACATCAAACTGTAAGAACAAATCATTTAATCTTTTTTTATTTATTTATTTAGCACCGCATCTTACTGCCGTTCGGAATATATGCTTATCATTTAATCAATATTTAGTGGTATCATGTTTCAACATATATGCTATAATTACTATTTTGAAAGATTTTTTGGTGCACTTTGATGACAACATGATTAATTATTTACCAATCTTTTTGAAAAATAATAATAATAATAATAATAATAATAATAATAATTTCAAAAAAATCAGAACTATCAGGAATAAAATTCGCAAACATTAGACCAGTAAGTTGAAACTATTGAATTATCTACATTGTCTTATAGCCTATACAATTATATCAATTTTTTTAATACTTAGAGTACCTGGAGGATGATGAGAAACTTGTTCAGCCGTATAACAAATTAAATCACTCTTTTCAGTAGTATATATTTCATCAAAATTTTCATCAAGTGAAGTAAGTTTCCAAGAACAATGAAAAGTTTCACCAATGATTGGATTATATGGTTTCTTGGCTACAGAACTTTTACGACCTATATGAAAAGATGTTAGGTACCACTCCAGTGCTGATAACATACGTAGATATGGTGATGTTTGGTCGGTAATGCTGAAAAAGAGAATCAAAATATTTATTAAAAAAAGTAGCAATTCATGATAAAAAAGTGTGAATCCCATAGAATATCTTATTAAAAATTTGGAGCAAAATTTGCTTTTCCAATTAATGTACATACCATTTACTCTGAAAAGTAATAGTCCCTCCTTGACAGCTTGGACCAATCTTATAAGCTACAATAAAAAGGAAATGTGCATGATAAGGTCTCTACTTTTCATGCTAAATGGAGTGTACATGGTTATAAATACATTTCTCATAATACACTAATACAATAATATTCAACCTGGGGTATGTGCAAAGACATCTTAGGAGGTATATAAAATTATTTAAAATGTGTAATATTCATGATAAAAACTGATTAATCGGGGTCAGTTTTAACCCCTTATATAATATCACGTATTTTTATGAATTTAGGGCTAAAAAAGATCATGTTTTTTTTGCATCATTGTATGATTCTTTATATTAAACTCAATTAAATATATATATTTAGCTTAATTTTAATTATGTATTTCTGGAGAAATATATAAAAACATAAATTTTAATTTTAGTTTTAAGTTTTATAGTTAAAAATATTTTTAAAGACTTATTGATAGTTTAAAAATAGCAATATTTTATTTTAATATATAAATATTTCTCCAGGAATTCCCAAAAAGTAAAATGTATATATATCCAAAAACTCCTGGAGATGAAGCTTCTTGAAATTTAAATCTGGGCGAACACGCGGGAAGCTGCGCAGTTGTGTTTACTTTACACCATGGTCGGGCTACAGACAAGTCAATAGACTCGTTTTCTGAAACACTGGACACCTCAGATACACTTGTAACACTACCCGATGCATCAATAATGATTTCATCTAAGTCGCTAAACGTTTCATCACTTTATTCCAACATTTTATATTATCTAAAATAAATATCAAAATAGCGGAAAAAAATTACAAGGAACACTAGCAAAGTTATGGACTGTCAGTTATAAGCTATAATTAGTATAGAAATCTGCTGCTAGAGTACGGTGTAAACAGTGACTTTATCTAGCGATCTTTGGATGTAATTTTTGTAAACAAAATGTATTGGGCTAATATATTTTTACAGTGCAAGATTCATCATGACCGTAATAGCTAGGGCAAATAATTTCCTGCACAAACAAGCTACCCGTAATAACACAGGCAATCACGGAAGTGGTTAAGGCTAGCCACAAAGAGAGCTGGACGTAAGAACATATGATCTGGGAGTGCCATTTTTTTTTATCTCCCCCAATTTCTCCATTACGTAGTTATCTTAAGGCCGGCTATTTTCATTTTGTTGTATACAAAGTTCTTTGAAATGTGACTTAACACTATCAGGAAGAATTAACTTTTTTCCCTAATAGTGTTTTTCACTTGTTTTAACCATGCAACGAACCTTCAGAAGCACTCCTTTATACTTTTTCAGGTTAGTATCACAGCTCCAACAAGTCGTGTGGAATCCAGATCTGTTATCAGTTTAAGTCAGGTGTAACTGTCTACAAGCTTAATGATTTGTCAAGTCGCAATATGAGTATATAATTACATGTATTAAATTACTCATTTTGTAAATGATGACTATTATTAAATAATGTACTTAGTTCACTTTGCGGTTCCATCTTAATGTCTTTCTGTGGAATGTGGTCATTGTTGTGAAATGCAGGTTTGTGTTGTTTACATCTTGTTAGAGGCTCGCTTTGCCATTCCAGATATTTACGAATCATGAAATGCGTATTAGTTATAAGTTTAATGTTAGTCATTGTTTACCCAGTTACTTCTTGTAGCCACTGCAGAAATCATCATTTTTATTTTTCATACTGTAACATTGATACGTTTACTATAAAAAGACCAATTTGGAGGCAGCATGGATTAAGGCACTACTCTCGCAGTAGACTAGACTGCCGATAATGGGATGCTCAAGATTTTAATCTTCGTCAGGTGTATTGAGGGTGGTTTTCCGTTATCTATGTACACAAATGCGGGTACGTTTCCTATAAATATAGCCTTCCTCATCCTTAAAACCACTAGCGTAATTAATATATAAGCATGAAACACGAAGTAAGATGTGGTGCTAAGGGAAAAAGAATTATGAAAAGGAAGTGTGAAATTTATGAAAGATGTGAAAATTACGAGTGTTAAGTCACAAACACTGAAAAGTACAATCACAGATACTGGGTGACTAATTACAGTGAGTATAAGGACAAGCTAGCTGATTATTTTCAAAGTCAAGCAGAAAATGTTAGCAAAACTTCAAATGTAATATATAGTTTTACACAATTATCAAAGCTGGCATTAGATACATCTTAAAATTAGCATTGCTGGCGGCAAAAAATAAATCATTGTATACCACAGTAGTATTGCTTTGTGCCTAGTGCTTTAATTATAGCATGTAAAATGACATACAAAAATCTGCAAGTGCATTAAAAATTATTCCGAGTTCTGATACAGCTTTAGGTCGCCAAATTCATGGCATGGCACAAGATGTTGAGAAAATTATAGAAAACATTAAACGTGTCAAAAGATTTACAATTAAATTAATGAATCAGTGGATGTTTTTGATGAAGCTCAGCTGCTTGTATACAGTCTGTATTTTGATGTTTAAAAAGCGGCTATTGTTTATGAAATTCTCGGATGTAAACAATTACCAGAACACACAAAGGGAGAAGATAATTTTAGAACCTTGACAATTACATAAGGTTGGAATTGGATTTGCATTGGGAATAGTGTGTCAATGTATCTAATGATAGGACTGCTTCAACTATAGGCTTAAAATGCGTCCTAGTTGTGCATAATCACTCAATTAATCTTAAAATTAGTTGTCAAAATCGAATCATACCGAAACAAAGATTGGTTGAAGATAAAAATTACTCTGGAATTTACACGAAACACTGAACATTTCTGTGAAAGTGGTAAATTTAATCAAGTCTCATGCATTGAACTCCCATATTTTCCAGAAAATGTGTGAGAATATTTGCTTCACACACACTTGCCTCTTGTTACACACCAAGGTGTAATGGGTGTCACAAGGGCATGTGTTGACTCATCTTTAAAAACTTAAAGAGAAAGTAACGACTTTCCTCTCAAAAATTGTAATATGATTTAATTATTTATTTTGAAGAGAAAGGCTGGCTTTGTCATCCAGCTTATTTGGCAGATATTTTAAATTTTTTTAAACATTTCAATCTTCAACTTCAAGGTTTTGACAAAAACATTTTTAAATTACGTGAGGGGGTCAAAGGATTTTATATTTTATAATAAACTTTATGTTTTGGATAGGGCTGGGCCGATCAGCCCTTTCACTGACTAGATTGATAACGATCAGTTGTTGCCAATCTGGCCAGTCATTTAGTATAATTTCTTTACAATATTACAGGTAATATACAAAAGATACACAAATTTTTGAAGATACAACATTTTTTGTTCATTAAATTATGAATACAAATATTGATAAACATAAAAAAAATCATTGTAAAAAACTCAACTTTAATTTTAAAAAGAGGGAGGGGGAAGTATAATGTATATAATTGTTTATACTGCTTTAGTGTATGTCAAAAATGCTCAACTGTGAGCATAAATTATTAATAATTTATAGTAATTCTTTCAAAGATAGCACAAAGTTATTCAAAGGTTAAGATTCTGTTTATTTGTTTTCGTCTTTTCTGTAAATAGTAGCTAACATTATTATTAATATTTTAAATAATATACTTAAGTCAAACAATAGAGATAAATGACAAAATACATATTTTAAAGTCATTAAATTTAGTTATCAGATAATATTTATATAATAAGTAATTAAGATGAAAAATTATTTGAGCAGTCCAATATTCATAAACTAATAGTGATGTTTTTTTGTTTGTACTATCACTCCTTAAATTTATCCACTCATTCTTTCAAACTGTCTCTTTCTTTTGTCTGTTGCTCACAAAGTGTTTACCTTGAAATCTACCATCTAGCAATATTTCTCTCTCATGCACTCTTTGTTTCACTTGCAAGCGCCATGTATGAGTCATCAGACTGTCCTTTTAAATTTTTCACCCCAATTAGTAAACAACCCATATTTCATTCCCACTCTTTCACCTTTCCACTGGAAAATCATTTTCCTCCATAGTACAAAGGACTATGCTGTCTGCTATGTAACCTAAGACTTGCGAGTGAGTGATTTCTCACCTACACAATTCAAAGGATCAGTGACAATAATAAGGCTATAAATATTCCAATCATCAGCTTAATCGACTGTGCAGTAATGATTCAATAAAGAGATCGGCAATCGGTATCATCCCAGGCATAGTTTTGGATTAATTAATGGCAATGTTGCAGTTTTACCAACTGTTTTTTAGCTTTCTGAACCAAATTAAGTTGGCCTTAATGATGCCATTTTGGAAATAATCAAATGCGACATAGAAAATATCAGGATAAAGTTTTTGAAATACTTTCCAGAAAGTGAGGGAGAAGACGACACCCAAGATTGGATTATCCCATTAAGGTTGTAATATTTTCTCACATAATTGTTCAGAGGCAGGAGTTAAATGTGTGTAAAAGTAAGCTATCTTTGCAGCATTTAAAATAAATGTTTTCTGGCTTTTACTTTTATTTGAATCTATTCTTTTTTTATAAATTTAATTAAATAACTTTTAAAATGTCATAATGACACACTCCCACTTTAATAGTTCATTAGTTTATGACCATTAGTGTATGATAAGCCTCAAAATATCCCTCAAGATGAAGAGGCACTTAGCACTTCTTGCAAAGCTACCTACCTCTGATCTCTTCTTATGGGCTTTACAAACCTTTCATGGTCTTAAAGGAATTTTTTTTAGCTGTAGTTGGAGATATTTGCATGGGAAAGTGAGCCCAGTTTTTAGATTGAAGCCTCAAATGATCATCTGAGGAAGAAGGCCTTTCAGGTGTCCGACGTTCAGGAAGGTTGACATTTTGGAGTAATCCTTCAACAGCATCCAGTCTAAAAATCTGGGTGGTGAATTTTCTTCTGGTTCACTTTATTGAAAGCTACATAGGAATTGAACATAAACATGTCCATTAGATAAAATAAAATTTCCTTTATCCTTTCACTGTCCTACACATGATTGGGAAGGAGGCCAGTACTTTATCTTGCCTATCAACAGCTAGCATTCCTTTATTATAGTCAATCATGAATTAGGTTTGATCAAATCCTCTTCACCACCACCTAGAAGCCTCCTCTTTTTAGCTGGCTGCATTTCAATATCAGAGTGTAGAGTAGACAACATGCACCCATCCTTTCTGCCTTTCCACTTTAGTGTCAGAATATTATTTGTACTTAGATAAATCACTTCTCCTAAACTTAGCTTGGTGGTCTTGAACTCCTGAGGCAAATTTTTTCTATTCATCCAACCGATCTCCAAAGCATTAGTGCCATTCTCCAAAAGTGTATGATAAAGTTTGGCGAGGAATACCAATTATCAAGGTGCATGACATGACTATGATTCAAGATTGTCTGAGCCAAGTCAAGAACAACTGTTCCACTAATTGGAATATTAGGATTGTGAGCTTTGTCTTTGCCAGTGTATATTTTGAACGAGTAGTATAGCCCGTTTTGCTTTCAAAAAGTTTGTACAGCTTAATTCTAACACAAGACCTTTTATATGGGTTGAACTCAAACGCCCATGAAATTTGACAAGGCTTTCATCAACAGCAACAACACAATCCATGTCATAAGGTTTCATAAACATAGTCTATGTAATTCAACACAGGCCTAATCTTTCTTAATTTGTCATTTGGATCGACATATTTTTTGTCTGAAAAGTGAATGAATCAACTAATGAAAAGGAATTGTTCCAATGATATAGTTTCATTGAAAATTTTAGTTTCAATTATTGATCTGTTACTCCAATATACTTTTATATGTGACTTTTTTACTTGGACCATAAGAATGTAAAGGGCAAAATAAGCTTTTACTTAATCAGATTTACAAGGCTCTCATTTTCTATCAGACTTTAATTTTATTCTGTTGGGATCATTGAGCGATTTATTAGCATAGTCATTGTTTCAATCTTTATCATACACCAAAATTACTCACCAAGAAACTCTGAAAACATGTCAAAAAGTGGTGTATTAAAAACCCGATTTTCTTGAACACACAGCATTTAGCCCTGGTGTTTTGACAAATCTAATATCTTTAGCAACATTTGGTTCAAATTTCTAATGCCACTCAGCTTTCACACCTGTTTTACAATCACCTTAGCATAACTCTATTCCACCTTCTTCGCTGCTTGAATCGTTATATGTGATATTGTCCACAACACTATCTTATCACTTTCCTCAATTCAATTTCTGAATCACTAATTACTAATAAATCTTCAATTTCTTTTGTTAGCAAAACATTTTCCCCGTGATTATGGTCCATGTTTTTTTAGAGTGAATCCAAAATTAACTAAACCATAAACAAACCAAATAATAAACAAGCTCATTATAAAAATGAGAATTTCACAGACTACTCGATGTCAGACCATGGTGTAATTTACTGGTATGAAACAAAACATTTTAGAGCATGCAGGAAAAAAGAAACAAGTAGTCTTTGACGTGAATGAAACAGTTTCGTAAGTTAGCCGTTGGACAATTTTCTTATCATACAGAACAGTTAGGTATGTCTACTCCAATGGGTTAAGTACTGGTATACACCCTTTTTACACCACCACCATAATCAATTCCATCAATCTTTAATTAAAATTAAAAGGAAACCTACTGGAAATGTCCGTTACAGTTTACTGAACATAAAATTTGAAAATATATTGTTAATCTACGATTTTGGATTACTGCTCACAAAATGTTAAAGGAGCTTAGTCCCGTTGCTATTCAACCCATCCTACCATTCCCATTAGTATTTATTTGTCAGCAAGACTTCTCCACACTAACATCAATACAAACAAAACACAGAAGACATTCAAACCCAGAACCAATGCTGATCATCACCCTCAGAAAGATTTATCCCCAAATCAAGCTGCTGGCGTGCCAGAAACAAGCTCAATCATCTTATTAATAGGTCAGAACCACATTAATTAATAATTGATAAAATCAATTCAATCAAATAATTATTCTTTGTCAAAATACTTTTGTTCCTTTATTAATGGTTATATGATAGAAAATAATATTATTTTTTAATAGCTGGATTTTCCTTTTTCTCATTCAAAATTTATTATTCTGTACCCGTCCTGTATCTTTAAGGGACAAGGGAAGGACATGCAAAATTACAACATTAAAAATAAACAAGAAAATTGCAGAGTGACTTATATGAACAATGCACAAATACATATATGTATATGTGAACTGTATCCAGCCGGGTCACTTCACCTATACACCTAAGTTGTAAAAGAAAATAAATATTAAATAGCAAGAGGTAAACCTTTAATGGGACAACAACGGTAACTGTTTTAGGTGGGATGAAACATAAAAGACAAGTCTGAGATGAAAGATTTCTTTATAATTTAGTAAAATAAAGGATATAGTAGTTTAAAGCATACAATATATGTTCCAAAATTATTAGCACCTTCAATACGCCAACAATATATGTCAAACTATTTACTCACCATATAAATAATAATTCCTTATCTATCCAAGGTATGTAATAAGAGCCAAAATGCTTATATTACTCTACAAAAAAAAAATTACTTTTTAGAAATCTTCAACAAAATAGCAAATATATCAACAGCAGAGCCTCATTTAATCTCTCTGATCTAAAAACCTATGATTTAAACTTTAATAACAAAGATTTCAATATTTTAAACTAATAACAAGGGTCAAGAAAAATCAGAAGGATATACTATCAACAAAAGATTGATTCAACAACCCAGTTTCAAAACCCAGAGTCAAAATGCTTGGTAATTTTTTTCTAGAGTTTCCCTATGCATACTTATAATGAGATAATTTAAATGAAAACCACATATATCATGTTTCCTTCTCGCTTCAATATTGTGTGCAGATTCTTAATATTCTAATACTTAGATTTTAAAATTTTAACTGTAGCTATATCAAGTCCTTAACCAATAGATACTTTTTTCTGTATGATCAGTAATGTTGAGGATTTCAAACCGAGTAAATAAATACAATTTGTTTCCCTTCCAATGGAATAGCAGTCGTAGTCCACAAACATTCATTACAAATTATTTATGTGATTATAAGACATAAGTTTTTATAAAGCATATTTTTTTTTAAATGTGGGCTAGTTTTGTTTTCATCAACGGCTGTCATCAGGTGAGACATAATATTTTGTCTTAAATAAAAGATTTGTACAAAACTACTACTACTACTACTACTACTACTACTACTACTACTACTTTATAATGAAAAATATGTAAAAATATATTCCTTAATTCAATTCACTATTTTTAAAATAATCATAACCTAATTTACCTTAGTTTAACTAATCAAAATCCTTATAAATTAAGTTAATTTAAAAAAAAATTAGAATTTAAAATGTGTTAATGTTCCTAAGTTTAATTCACAGTTTTAAAAATAACTATAACCTAAGTTTAACTAATGAGAATCCTTATAAATTAATATTTAAAAATTTAAATTTCTAAATTTCTAGGTATTAATTTCCTCCCTTAGTACTACAATCAATATTATATGAATGTTGTCATAAAAAGCGATTGCTCTAATTTACAATATTTAAGTAATTTGAACAGTGGTTATTAAATATGAATTTGCAAACACCTTACTTTATAAATAAATGAGGATGCCCCATAGAATCTGCAAACATTTCTAATAGTGATCGTCTTTCCAGGATAAATGTAGGAAGCACAACCCGAGTCAGATCCATGCCTAGTTTCAGTTGGGAAAGAAGATGAAGAATAACCGATTTGTGTTCTTCCACAGCCACTGTGGCAATTTCTTCTTCATCCTCTTCATCTGTAAGGTCATCATTAATATGTAGATCTGTAAAAGCATAGACAATCATAATTAGGGACAATTATATTTATTAACAAATGTTGGAAAAATTAGCAATGATATTAAATATATTACTACACTAGTAAACTATGCTTGCATGTGCATAAAACAACTCAATGAATATTGAGTGAATCATATAATAACCAAATAAAATGTGTATATATATATATATATATATACACATACATATATATACCTGGGTGTATATATATACCTGTATGTGTGTGTGTGTGTGTGTGTGTACACACACACACACACACACACATACAGGTTGAGTAGTAGTTCAGGGATAAGGACAGTACCCCATGATTAGGTGGATAAATATAAGCTGAAAAAAACTCTTTGCAAAAAATTTGTTTTTTTCTTACTTTTGCAAAAAATACATTAAAGTTAGAGGGGTGATGTGGCAACACTGCCAGAAATTTCTTAGTCACCGGTGATTAGACTTAGACAAAAATGCAAGGTGAGTATTGTGTAAGCAGCAATGAACTACAAACACATATAATATTGGGATTTGGCAATGACTATGAGAGCATCTGACAGCTGAGCTGGGCCTGCGGTATTGCTGTATGCTGATCCCTTTCCCGGAAGACGTTTTCTGAATGTGATTCACCATTTGGAACAGCGTTGTCGGGAGAGAGGTCAAATGGGACCAGCTCCACTAGTGGATGAAGGATGGCCACACAATGTACGAACAGTGGGTGTTGAAGATGCTGTAATTACCACCTTCCAACAGAAGTCAGCACGAAGCTCCTGAGAAGGAGAACAAGCTATGCACGTGTCACTGGGGTCAGTTCTGCAGGTGTTGCCTGAAGATGGCTACCACCCAAACCATTAGGAGCCATACAGAATCTGCTCCAGACTGATCTGCCTCACTGGGTACAGTTTTGCCAGTGGCTCCAGCAGCAGCATGCTGTGGATCCGAACTTCATTGGGCACATTCTGTGGACTGAAGAAGTCTGTTTCACAGGAGAGAAAATGGATTACACCCATAACAATCACCTGTGGGCAAGTACTAAGCCACAAGCCACTCATATTCATGCATATCAGCATCGATTCAGCATTAATGTATGGGCTGGCATTGTTAGGTATGCGATTGTGGGCCCATATTTGCTACTAGATAATTTGGATTCCCACAAATTTCGTCTGTTCCTCGACACGGTTTTACCTGGGCTGCTGGAGGACATACTATTGATTGTGCAAGAGAGGATGTGGTATCAGTGTGACAGTGCCCCTGCACACTATGGGGCAAAAGTGTGGCCACTACTTAATGAAGTCCAATCCAAACAGTGGATCGGGCGTGGGAGGCCGATGGATTGTTCATCAAGGTCACCGGACCTCACACCACTCGATTTTTTCTTGTAGGGTCACCTCAAAGCACTGTGTACCTAAGTCTATTGCAGGTTATATTTGTTCAAGAAGCACTACTCAAATGTGTAATTATCGTGCTCTTCCACAACCAAGCCCAACCGTTGCTTCCATCACCTTGCTATTCATCTATGAGTGCCAAGGTTTGTCGACCCATGCACCATTCTCTTTGTGGGCATTTTATAATGATGTCACTCATAAATATCTGGAAGCAGGGTATAAGAAAGTGATGGCAACTCAGAAACGTGTTTTGTTACACAGCCTAGTGATGGACAACAACACCCCCTTGGGAAATAAATCAGTTTGAAAACATGTATTTTACTTCAACCTCCAACTGCATCCTCCCTGCTTGCCTCAAGTTTGCCTTTTATGATCACAGCAGTAATTCAACAAGCCGCTTCTCCTTCTTCCTACCCACTCACTGGAGTAACTTGCAGGGTTTTCTCCCACCTTTTCTGCTCACTGTGGTACCACACCAAGCCATCTCTCCTGCTAACGGCGTTAACTTGTCAAGCCACCTTTCCTACTCACCTTAGTAGCTAGTCGAGCTTCTCTCCTATATCCCACTCACTCACCACAGTAACTTGCCAAGCTCCTCTCCAAGCTATTAAATGCTCATCGAGATAACCCACCTAGACATCAATCCTGTTTCCTGCATACTCATTGTGAAAACACACAGAGCTTCAATCCTGCCTCCTGCATGCTCATCATGGAAACTCACCTAGCTTCTTGCCAGTCTCCTATTCGCTTTTTGTAGTTGCTTGCCAAGCTTCTTTCCTACCCGTTCACTAAACCTCCCTAACTACTCACCTCTCTATACCACTATATATTGGACCCATTTATCAAGAATGCACATGAATAAAAATAACTGTGATTTTTCTCTAAGACGCAATAATTTTTCACAAAATGGATGTGAAGATTTGGGAAAATAGCCTATTAAAATGTATTCTGGTCAAAATGCAATTTAATTAGAAAAGATACAAAAGAATTGTAAGTACAAAAAAATTAAATTAAGAACCATTTTAAAATGTTATTTACATTTAAAAGTTCTTATACTGTATTTTTCTTCTGCCTTCAAAGATTAGTTTGGTACTTTTTCTTCCATACACAGTTTGCAGGTCTTCTTTGTGCAGCATTCAAGAGTGGTCTGCCATCATGATGATAGACCATCCTCCCAGGTATTGGTGTTCCATTTTCTTTATGTCTTGGTGGAATCTTATCCCTTGTTCCTCACTGACGAATCCAAGATTTTCAGTAAAGTAATCCAAGTTAGCATTCAAAAAGTGCACCTTTAATCTCAGTGAACAATCTAATTCTTTTAATTTTTTAAGTATGTTTTATACTATTTGCTAGTATTTGGGATCATTGTAGTTCCTCCAAAACAACTTACTTAAAATACACTTAATTTTTATATTTATCTTAGCTGTACTTATAACACATACAGTTTCTAAACAATTATAGTGAAGTCATTTCGCTTGAGAAGCATTAAAATGCTTTTCTAAACAAAATATCTAATGCTGCAAATATTTTTGCTAGCAGACTTCGCATCCCTTTAAAACTAGCAAAGATCAATTAAATTATAAGGATCAGCTTTCCAGAAACATCTATTGGGAGACTAGCCTTGATACTCACACAATTTTGAATTTTTTATGGTAATTTTAGAAACATGGGTGTTGATTATTCGTTGTACAATTTTAATAAGGTTCTTAGTAACTATATTAACATTAATAGTTGAGTAAACACCTGCCCAGTCGGTGGTTGCAAGTTTACTGTAAGGATTTAAATTCGGGGTAGGACCCGTTGAGTCCTCGAATATTAAAGGATATTATAGATTTGAAGATTCGAGAAAATTTGATTCCAGCACCAAATCCTCACGGTTTTTTTTCAATTTGCCAACTGGAACTTGTTTTAGAACTTTAATAATGCTTATTGGTTGGTCAGAACCAATAATAATAATTATGGGATGAACTTAACAACCAGGCCCCATACCAGTAATTTAACATTTGAATGTATGAATGTTATAATGAATGGATTATAAGAAGGAATGTTAACATTTAGTTACTATTTGTATTTTATATTAGTCTACTATTTTATATTTCCTCTTAGGAACTTTATCAAGATTAAGATTTGGATTCGAGATTCTTATAACTTTATCAAGAATAAGATTTGGATTCAAGATTCTTATAACTTTATCAAGATTAATCTTTGGATTCAAGATTAAAAGGTAAATTGGAGATCCCGATTTGAGATTTGAATTCTTAATAAAGTGGATCTGACCCAATTCTAATTTAAATAATCACCTTGAGTATAATTATAAAAAATGTTGGCAATACTATTATCACTTATTTCCTTGGAGAACATCAAATTCATAATGGGGGATGAGCTAAATATTAACTAGGGATTGGGAACCTCTTTGTTATCAAGGGATTGTGAAAGATAGGAAAAAGAAGGTGTAAAACATTAGTGTTATCAAAAGCAGTACTGTTAAATTGTTCTAAGCCGACTAAGCTGGTTGAAGCAAGAAGTTGAGTAACTTTAAATTTAATATAATAGTGAGAAATATTTTCAACATGATGGTGTTGCCAATCAATCTTAGGATAGTTAAAATCACCCACTAGTATAATATAATAAGGATAGTTGGCTAAAGCGCCTTCAAGAAATATAAAGTATTTACAGAAGGTTTCAACTGATGTTTGAGGGGAATTATAAATAACCAATTAATAATACTTGTTTATCAAGGGTTGGTATTTTAACCCAGACACCTTCAATATTACTTTCTAGATCAGATTTTTTAACTATGCAAGTAATAGAATTAACAAGGGAAATTAAAACACCCCCACCCATTGAAACAATAGAGCTGTCAAAAGGTCTGTCAAATCTAGATACAATATAATGAGGAAAGTAGTTATCACTAACATAATCACTAGAGCCAGGGTTCAACCAAACAATAGAAAATTCATTCACGCATACATTAGTGAACAATTTACTAGCTTTGGTTCTAGGTCTGTGAACTTTTTGTAATATAATGTAAAATGACTTTTATCCACTTAGGAACTAGAGTTATCTGTCTTCTCCAGTCCCTCATGGACAATCAGGAGTGATGCACAAGAATTAATTTCCTACAAATCACATACTGTTGCTAATGAAGATTTCTCTGGGGTAGATTCACAAAATTTCTATGTGGTCAAAATTTACTCTCGTAGCTATCTCTCATAGAAAGGGGCAACTAGACAGCCAGAAGGTCATATTTATGTGTTGTTTATTAGAGGGAAATTATTCCCTTCTACAGAAATGAGAAAAGAGGAATAAGTGTAAAATTAGTTTTTAATTTAGAACAAAGCAAGTATTTGAATTTGAATTCTTTTGTCAGAGAGGACTTTATATCATTGGTGGAAATCCCAGGGAAAAAATTGATTAACAAAAAGAGATTTTTTTCTGAATATCTTACTGTTTGTAGGCCAGTCATAGCTTTACCCCCAGTTAGAAGATTGAGCGCCCGTGGATGCCGAGTCAACCAGTCTTCGCATGGCTAGGTGCCTCTTTTTTTTATGCTAGTGTAAATTCTTCTTCCGTGTTGCCACTCTCAAGTGGTGGCCCAAATGGTTGTTTGTTGAAGGATAACCTTAAAGACTGTAGCACATTTTGAATCCTTTGATTTCACACTGCTAAATTTTTTCTAGGGGGACCTTGAAGAGTCATAGATTGACATGATTCAATTATAGAAATAAAAGTAGATATAGTAGATAGGGCACATTGTATCGGCACCGAAATTCTTGGGTACTAGTTCCAAAATGTAGGTCTTTAGGGCAGCATTGTCATCCACCAATATCTTGACCTCACTTCTCAAAGCTGTGACCTGATTTAGTTCAGTAGCCATGCAAATTAGGGTATTCAGCAGATGTATATTAGCAGGCTCTCAATCCACAGAAGCTTGAAGTGACTGAACAAGGAGTGGATGAGCCTTATTAAGATTATACCTATTAGGAAGAGAGGGTGCAGAAGATTTTTCGAGAGTAATATCCCTAAACACAGCTTTTGCCTTTTTAAAGCAGGTATCACACACACCTGGTGGATGTCCCACTACACATTAAAAATTCATTCTAGGTTTCATTAATTTTCAAGTATTCCTAATGAGACCTAACATTACAAGACCCAGAACAACAAATACCTTTCAAAAAATGCACTTAAAGATTTTCCACAAAAGTTTTCACTACCCGGCATGTTTGTAAAGCAACTTACCAGGCCTAAGGACAGGCCAGATACCATACTCCACACTAAGCAATATTAGCAAGTTTACTTGCAGAGCACAAATGAAAGCCGACCACTCATAACAAACACCAACCAAATAGTAATGATGATAATGATGATGATAATAATAATATGTTAATACAATAAAACTTACACCTCAAGTTGGCACAAATCCTTCAACACAAAGACTCAACAATTTTGTATTATTTTATTGTAATTAATATTACATCACTAAAAGAGTATATGGAATTAATATTTTTAATTAGCTTAAGCAGTGATTTTATCCAAGTATCCTTTTACATAAATAAATTTATAAAAAGGGTCTGTGATTTAATCTTTTTTATTTGAGGCAAGCTCAAGCAAAATACTCAGGAAGCTACCTAGAACAGAGTTGAGTCGAGCTAACATTCAATAAATAATAGAATATTTAAGATTACCTACTTCAGTGGCCGCAGGGTCTAATGCGCTAATCTTGTAGTAGGCTAGATTGCCTATGACAGGGAGATTAAGGTTCAAATCTCGGTCGGGTGTACTAAGGGTGGTTTTTCCTAAATGGTTTTCCTATCTCCCTTCACCCAAATGTGGGTCAACTTTTTAAAATATAACCTTCCTAATACTAAAAACCATTAGCGTAATTAGTAGATAAGTATATAACCCGAATGGGTAGTAAGATGCAGTACTAAAAAAATATTTAAAACAAAACTTTGGTATATAAAAACTTAGTAATTTTATTTTTATAAAAAGCTCTTTTGAATTAAAATAAGATTCAGATAAATATAAAAAATAACAATGGATTAATATTTCTAAATGACATAAACATGTTTTAAAAATTAAAAAAGAAACAAATAATATAAGATATAATCGATGATTAAATTAATTTTTAAATTAATTAGTAAAGAAAGAACTAATGAGTTAATTTGATATTCCAGTTTTAAAACAACATTCATGAAAATAGGATTTGGTGTGAATATTTAGCTATAAGAAATTCGAGTAATCTCTTTTCATTTGGAGAACATCTGATCCCTTGAGGGTGACCTTTACACTAACCAATAGAAAGGCTGTATTATGAGTCGGGAGTCGGATAAGCCATGCAGCAGTCTAGAGAACCAATTCTAAAGGGTGTTGGAATATCTTCAGATACAGGATTGAATTGAATATTTGGGGGCATTTGTAGCCTAGAAGTGACCTCAATCTTCAAGTTAATAACCTAGAAATTTTTATTTATTTATAAAAATGTTTTATCTAATGGGGACTTAATTTAGACTTACTGCACTGCATAAGGCGTCTCAAAAAAATATGGTCCTATATAAATTCCCCTGGAGTCAAATTTGTTTTTTATAATTGTATTCAATAAGTATGATTATTAAGATTAATTTCATCAATAATTAAACATAATTCACAACACATTTAGTAATAGAACCACTAAATTCATGTTTTAAATGAAAATAAATAAAAAACTAGGAAAAATCAAATTGTTGAATACAATTATAAACAAAGGAAATTATTTTAGGCAAATTATATGAATATATCTTTAATTTTTCAAACAATATTGGGTTAGAGTATGATTCTTCAATGTTTTCAATACAATAATCAAGATGAAAGGAAGTTAAAATATACTCAGGTCATTTCTTTCTGATCTGTCATTGTTTGAATATTTGTATAGCAATTACTTAAAAATTTCCTTTTCACAGAGTGTCAAAAAAAAATATCAATCAACAAACCAAAATCAATATCTTCGCCTTTTTCAACAGTTTTTATTTTCACAGACATTTTCATAAAATTGGCTTGTTTGGTTAGCTATTTCAATTGTTCTAGAGTTATTGTTTTTTCAGATGAAAATCACTACAGTGCTTCTATGCCAGTGGCGGTTGATGGGCTTGGGAGCTGAGCAAGCAGCCTTGAATTATTTTTTTCCCGTTAAATTCTCGGGAGCATAATTTAAGTCAAAATAAACTATAAATCAATCATTAACTTATTTTAAGATGACCATTTTGGGAGTATAGCAAAAATTAATAATGACATAAAAATAAATTAACTTATATTTATGGATTAAGACTTACTATAAAAATTACTGAAAGTAAGTTGCGGAAGATCAGGTGTTGGTCTACCAGTTTAACAATTTCACTTTTAAGAGCAAAGTCTTGTAAAGTTGAAAAAGATTTCACTAATAATCTAATAACTACACATTCCTCGTTACCCACACACATATTGAAAATACAGATCTATATTAAATTTAAATTAATAATATGATAAATAAAATAAAATATAAAGACTAAAACCTTAGTAAAATAAATTATGACTCTTAAGATACCCACCAGTAAACACAACTAAAGTATAATTATTGACACTGTGCATGCTCCAACATTGACAATGGGCAATTGGGTGGATATTTACAGTTATTCTTTCATTCCACAACAGCGAGAGGCAGTTTAAACTTTGCTTTTATTCTACTTCTACTAATTTTATAGGGTATCCCTCCCTTTCAAACCTCATGCCATTTGAAGGCCAAAGAGGTAATGTTGAGATTGCTTTTAGTATTAGTAAGCTATCCTGCTATCGTGGGCTTCATGGAGAGGACAACCCCACAGACACCCTTGAAAAATAAAAAAGCTTAAATCAAGAGGCTGCCAAAATATATTACGTTTTTAAGATTTTAAAAATATATAAGTTATTTTAATGTATTTAATAGAATAATAATTATTTCCCTGAAGGTAGGCAAGCAGTGCTTTCAATGCTTACATGGACCGACCGCCACTGTTTGATGCTTTATCTAACACTCATCATATTTTCATTTTAAGGTAATTGTGTATCTCCTTTGTTTTTAAGGAGTAGGAATTTTTAGTCAAATTAAGTTCAAACAAGTTTCATTTGAATTTATAGACTACTAAAAACTACTTTTATTAGTGTTATCAATAATTGAAAATAAATAATATCACCTGTCTTTGTGCACCGCGTCTGTTAGGACAATCTGCATATTTATAATTAAGGGGTGGGAAGGAGGTAAGTAGTATTTAAAAAATATGAATGTGTTATTTGAGAATGGGCCAAAGTCATACAGTTTTGAGGGGGGTGAGGGGGGGGACCCATAGGGTTCAAAGAAACATAAAAAAAATAGATGTACAAATACCGATCAATATATGCGACAAAAATGAAATGCTAGTTATAATTAATTATGTTAATAGAAATCATTAAAATCTTGATTTTTAGGCATTTTCTTAAATTAAATTTAATGTTAGGCTCTTTCTTAAATAAAATTGCTCAATGATCACCATTGTTTTAGTTGAATTCAAGTAAAAATTAATTATGATTGGTGTTGATTTTATTATGAAAAAAAATACCATTATTAATTAAATTCAGTTACAAAGGACTCTAACACACAATAACGTCAGATATTTTTTTATTTCTCAATTGAGGCGTTGCGTGCGAGAAGGGCGAACTCAACAAGAGCATGTTTTGAATAATATCATTTTCAACTTTTTAGGCTGGGTGAACTCAACAACAGGAACAATAATATTGTACCTATGTAAATGCACAAAGTCGAGATTCACTCTCCCTTCTCCTCTCACCATTTTTCTTCTCCGATCTAATGTGTGAGTGTATAGATGGCAAAAAAATAAAATTAATAAATAACTAAATTTATTGAAAAATATTTAAACTGAATACTAATACATTTGAATATAAAAATACTGTACAAATAACTTTCTGGGAAAAAAACATAGATATTTAAACATCATAATCAACTCGATCGTCATCGTTTTCTTCGTCGACATCGTCAGGAGTTTGTAAAGTTGTTGGCAGATGTTGTGTTTCCAATATCCCTTCGAAGTATCTACTCCAAGGTAAAGGGACATACGGCAGTAGATCTCCGATGTCTTTCAGTTTTTCAGGAGCCATAACTACAGGAGAATCGTAAAGTTGGTTTATTTCTTCGTTTCCAAGATTGAAAGTCTGGGCGTTGTAAGTAGGGCTTTTTCCCTTTTGAAGTTTTATGGGAAGTTTGACATCTAAGTTGTAAGCTTTGTGGATATAAAATCCCTGTTTGTAGTTTTGATTGAATTCAAATACTGCTCCTTTAAATTTCACTCCTGTCAAGTGAGTTTTTGTTCTTTGCAGAGCTGTGACATTTTTTACATGATGTGGAGGTAGTTCTACTACTTTGAAAGGTGTTTTCTTGCAGCATTTCTGTATGAAGTACGCATAGTGGTCTTTAGAATACACATTTGTGTGTTGTATCTCTTTTTCTATGTGCCCGAAATCTCGGTCACAGGGTAGATAGGAATGACCGGGTATCATGAAGTAATGTTTAATGACATCAAATCATTTTTTATGAATCAGTGATAGATTGGCAAGAACAACATTGATGTTCTTATTTTGACCAAAACAATTATCGCTGAACATGATAATCTTTTGGATTTTATTTGGAACGTTTGACAAGTATTGTTGTAAGCAACTAGCAATCTCACAAGACCCACGCTTTGCCATAGATTCATCCCATAAAAACATTGTTGACTCACCCGTTTTAATGTTATGAATACAAAAGTTGTATGTCCAGAGCTTACGTTTGTAGAACTGGATCCCGCTGGTGAGTTTTGGAGTTGTTAGCGCCTGTTGAAGGTCAAAAGCGATCGCCAAAGTATCATCATCTTCATTATTTTTATAAGAGTTGATGAGGGCCTGTGGAGCTTTCGCTCGTCTTAAAGTGTAATTCCTTATCTTTTTCAAGTTTTCTGACGCTATCTGAATTTTGCTGACCATTTTTATGTAGGTATTTTATTGAAATGTCAGTTTTATCACAAAAATTATACGTGTCACTACCAGGGGGGTTCGAAACCAATTTTGAATGTATTGATTCCTGATATAGTTCGTAGAGTGAATTTAAGTTATGACCAACTGAGAGGTATTTTCGATGAGGGCTTTTTGCCCGGCTGTAGTGGATAGAAACAATGGGCAAAGATGTAATGTGCTCTCTAACGTGTGACCTATCATTTTCCTTTACTTTGTTTACAGATTCAGTTTTGCCTCTCAAGTCACTTTCTATTGTTCCTGTCGGTTTTGTTTTATCTAGAACGACGCGAACAAGTTTTTCTGTTATCCTATGAATGTTGTAAAAAGCAGTTCGACACACGTTGTATTTCACATTTTCACCGATTACAGTATATTCAATACGTCTCAAAGTACGACTTGGCCTGCCTTTGACGTACGATCTCTTAACATCATTACTGTTAACGAGTTTGGACAAATAAGCGTTTTGTAAATTTTAATCTCCTAACTACCAAAATGCGTTTAAAAATACTTTGAACTTTAGGTAGGCCTACCTTATCAAAGCACCCACAGCCACACGGCTCTCCAACTTTACGGGGTGCTATAACCGTCTTCGTGGTTTGAGAAACATAATCCTTTCCCTCGTTCCTGTTCTTCTTGCTAGCAAATCATTTCCAATTATCTTTATTCGAGCTCTTTTACGAGGATAACCCTCCACTACACTTGCCATCACAGTTTGTACAATAAACAGAAAAACACTAGCTTCGCACGAGCTGAGCGTGAACTGACTTGTGAGAAAGAACAGTCTCTTTGCTTGTGACCTTCAACAGCGAGCGGTAGGGAGAGAAATTGGGGAGGAGAATGTTGAGTTCGCCCTTATTGCCCGCACGCTGAACGGTCAAAAGTAATTCAAGTTTATTTTAAAGCCTTATTTTCAGGGGCTAGAAGGACGAACTCCACAAACTAGAACTATGAGCATGCACAGTAGATGTTCCTGAACACGATGGATAAAAAAAAAAAAAGTCCGATGTTGAGTTCACCCTTCTTGCATGCAACGCCTCAATTGAACACAATATCACTGCACAGTTTAGTGTCTTATTTAAGCATAAGAATCATATAATTATATCTCAAACCACACTTATCCACTCATTATATCATCTGAACAAACTTCCCAGTCAATAATCTTGCTAAAGAATCCTTTTCTTTTGTCTAAAATGTATGACAATATTCTTTTTATATCATTGATCTTTTCTGGTTTTATAGCCACAGCTCCCTCTGGATATGCTTGTTTTTCTGGTGGGTTGATCATAGTTCCTTCAGTTTCAAGCTTGAATGTGTGTTTCACTAACTTCCCAATGAACTGTGAAGCCACAACACTCATCTTTCTTGAAGAATCATACTGTAATTACATGAAACTGTTGATAGAGAAGGGCTGCTTGTTTCTTGGGATATTTGCACATGCAGTTTCCACAGAAATGCAATTTTTCTCATACAGCAGAGGCCACCAAGTCTTAAAATATATTTTTTATCAACAATATGCACAGTGAATTTAATTCCATAAGCTGCTTTGCAAATCATTTCATTCAGTTCTTTTGGCATGTAAAATCTGTTATTTTTCTACAAAAAGGGTTTAACCAGAATGCTAGAAAGGAATGATCTCTGACTGGGAATCTGTGGATTATTTTATCAAACATTCCTAAGTCTGTCAATGATAAGCACATCCTTAGTAAAATGTGATTCTTGTTTTGCCCTCCACACGAATTATGGTGTATGTAGTGCAAAAGGAATGAGCAGGTTTCAACTGGTCCTTTTCATCCTTTGCCTTCATGATATAAATAAAACTGGGCCTTCTCAATCTTGGGATAATTCACACAAAAGGGAAAACAAGAAAGTTGACGATGGTAGTAGAGGTCTTTCACAGGGATGTTAGGCAATCAATATTTTGCACGAAGTCAAAGCTTATGCTTCAGACACTTTAATTTTGTTGGTATATTCTTTGTTTCCTTCATTGAGTTATATAATTCTCATTGTTTCATGTGTGTAAAACAAGTTCTGCCATTACTACACGTTTTGCAACAGAGTTCCGAGATGGGCTTTTAATTTCAATGTTTAGTGGCTCACATTCCCAGCAAGTATCTATTTGAGGCCTTCCAATGATTAATAGAAGCGATCCTTAAAATTTGTATTGTAGAATGTATAGTTCACAGCTATGTTCGGGAATTTACTATAATAGAGATCATACATACGGAGACACTCAACCTTGAATCAAGATGATACTTTTCATTGCTGCAGTAGTGGCTCTGTTTAGGTGGAAATGAATAATATGATCTAATACGGTCAGCATTACTTCACCTGAATTAATTTTCTGATTTCCTTGATGCCCCCTTTCAACTCTTGAAACCTTTCCAGCAAGAAGAAGAGTCTGAAGCCTTCACACTCTTTTCTATGATACCACATGAAAGCTAAGAAATGATCTTCTACAAACTTTCACTCTCATTTCATACTAAAACCTAAAATTTGAAAGAACTTGACCATTCCTGGTATGCCTCTTCTGAACAGCTGTAGATTCAATAAGCCTTTGTAAGTGAATATTCTGTTCAATTTTAGATTGGAAGGAAAGTAATAACTTATCATAAAAAGTTCTGCCACTAATATTTTTTTTATTCAAATATTAAGATAATAAATATAAACATAATTGTAATATGACTATTGCCCCTTCATCCATGTTCAAATGCAGTAATAAAATATTAATAACTTTCAAATCGACTTTGGTAACTTTATTACAAAGTTGAGGAACATTCATAACCTCTTACCCGCGTGCTTGTCCAGTTGCTTTAGCTGGAATAACAATGCCTTTGTTATAACCATAATGTTCACCATGTATTCGTGCTCTCAGCTTAATAATCTTATATAGTTCTCACGCCTCTCTTCCTTTTTTTGTCGGTTTTAATAACCATAAATATTCGACGAAATAAGAATATTGTCCCAACAAGGAGGTAAATAAATTACAAATTATTCAGGACTGAAAACTTACAGGGAAAAATTAACCCTGTGTATAAATATGAAAGACAATAAGTCAATGACTTAGTTCCTTATTAAAAATACACCATATAGATGTGAAAGGAACTTGGTTGCTGACTTAGTTCCTTTCGGAGATATACTCTACTTTTGTGCACCTTAAGCCACCCTCAGTGCATACAACCGGGATTTGAACTCCAATAATCCACCACCATGAGTCCAGTCTCTTGTGAGAATGAATCCTTAGACCATTCACCACTGAAGCAGGTTACTTATTCTTAAATCTCGTTTAGGTAACCAAACGTAAGAACCTAATTATTGTTTAAAATGGATATAGTGCACAGAAAAAAACAACAATTAACTTAGGCACTTAAATTGAGAATGTGAAGTAAAATGATATTAAAATGGAACAGCAGGGGTGTTAGTCACCTGCTCAGTTCTAGGCTGTAGAGGGGTGGTTTTTAGAAAATTACTTTCTTCTCTTTGGCTTACCAAGTCCCACGTGGTATCACTTCGAATGTTGGTGCCTTTAACTATGGTTGATGAATTGTTTATTAAAAAACAATAATATTACTCATTCAATTAATAAAAAATTGAAAATATTTTAAATAAAATATAACATTGTTAAAAAAACATATCTCTAATATCTAAGTGATTGTTTTTACATTCATAGAATTTAAGGCATACTTAAACATAAACTCAAACTAAGAAATATTACCTTTGACATACCTGAATCTTGTTTGAAGGTATTGGGTGATACAGCCAGAAGTGAAGACGACACAGAAGAAAATCTATCAACATAACAGAGAAACTGTTAGCTAAAATAACTTTCAATAGAAACACAAAACCATAACAAAAGAAATACAAAAAGAATATGTTTATTAAATAAAGACTAATTTATTAGAAGGTTTGCACACTTCTTAATAACTAATTTAAGCTAGACATGCATAGTAAACACTAAAAGAACGACCTTAGTATCACACATTTTATGATCTTGAATATATACAAAATTGTATAATCTTGTGTGACCAAACCCATTTAGTGGCAACACTCTATATCACTGAGCTCAAGAGATGGGCATTTATTAAATTTATATTCTCTAATATGAGTAATGGCTATTAACTCCATTGTGTGAACCTGCAAGTGAGCTATACTGACCGATAGCAATAACAACATTATTAACTTATTCCAAGGGGAAAAGTGTAGTCCAGATTATTTTCTTATTTGATAGTTTATTTAAGAGAGATATCCTTAGTTTAACAACCATAATTTCTCTCTTGTTCTGTGAATCTTTTAAATATTATTCAAGAAAATTCAAGATTGGAAAAAAAGCATGGAAAAATATTAATAATGGAAACTTATTTGGCAACATGATCATTCACATGACTGCATTAACATAATTTGTGCTCCAACACCCAACCACATAATTTGGTATTTAAATGAATAAATCAATTCTTATGTTTAGTCCTCTCGTGTTATTGTGCCTTAAACCACAAAATAAACCTAACAATAATAATAATAATAATAGTTTTAATAATTATAAATATTTTTACTGTTACATTTTAATATTATTTACTTATGGATGGATTTGGTTTTTATAAAACATGTGTGATTTTTACTGTGGATTCACACGTTTGCAGAAAAACTAGCGCAGAACAGAAACGTGGTCATGTGACGCACTCTAAGCCAATCACAAGTTTTCCGCTTAATCAGTGTGAAATGTTCTGCTGAAGTTCAACTATTCTCTACTTTGTCCGCTTTACTCGAGATGTTAGGCAGAGGAGAACCAATCAAATCTCAGAACCAACCATCTCAAAGCAGTGTGCATGCGCATTTGTCAATGCATGCGCTCTACAGCTAGAAGCTAGCAGACAGCTTCGTTGGCCATTGTGAGGAGATTTGAAATAACCTGTTAATGTAAAACGTATGTACCAATGTATTGGATTGTGCCACAACACAGCGTTATAAATTGAAAACACACATCGGGAGAATGATCTAAAATACATGTTTATCCCCTAGAAAATAAAATATATTGATAATCAGCTGTTTTAAAGCGTTGCAATGCATCATGGGTCAACTTAAAGTGTGTGAATTACTGCACAGATTCTGCTTTCTATTTTTCGGCGAACGTGTGAATCAAGCTTTAGTTATATTGTAAAATATTAGAATTGTCTTTTAGAATAATCTTTACTTAAAACTTGATTCATGATTTGTATCAAAGACATATTTTAATCAAAGTTTGTTTTACTGGATCAGTATTTTGATAAGAGGGTTTACAAAGTTTTAAACCTGTACATTTCTTGTATAGTACAGTGGCTAAGGGAAAAAATTGTTACACTTTTTGATAAAAGCAATAGACTTTGTAGGTTTATTTATTATACACGTTAGGCGAATTTCAGCTGAGGAGGCAATCGATAGCTGCATGCTGATGGCCGCCATATTGAAAAATGGCTACCACATTGGATATGTTGATGATTCACTATATCTCTGGATCAGTGGCAGCTATCAAAGTCCGGTTTCCAAAGAAATATTACAAATAGTATAAAATTCCATAAAAAATGATAAATTTAATTTTCCTAAATAAAATTATTTATTTTCTAAAATGGTTTAAAAAAATGTACTTTACTTTCAAAAAATATATATACTCTGATGAATTTCTTTCAGGTTCATAAAGAAGAAATTTTAGGTCTTAAATCATGAAGAGGCACTTCAAATTTGTATCTCCATCAGCCCTGGCCTCATTGCCTTCCAATAAAAGTACCTCAACGTTTTCAGGGACCAGAGCCACTGACTGGGAAAAGCGTTTCTATTTCCAAGACGACACCAGTGAGAAACTGATTTGTTCAGCAGATAATCCTATTAAGACAGGTCGACGCAGTTATCAGATAAGTGAAAATTTGAAAGAGTTCAATGATTTAGCTGATCTACCAGATTCACTAAATCTTGGAAGGCTAGATGATGGTAGAAGTGTGGAAGAAACTTTGACAAAACGTAAAGCAAAGTACCACAAAAAGTGTTATCTTCTACATAACTACACAGAACTAAAACTAGCACAGAAGCGCCTGTCTTCTCCATCTAATAATAATGACCCTAAACGGAGACACACTCAATCAGAAATCCCAAAAATTGAATCCCCTCACATATGTTATTTGTGTGATAAACCTGCTGAGCATGGAAAGCCACTCCATGAAGTGAGCACCTTTGACTTTGATATAAATTAAGAAAGTGTGCATTTGACCTGTCAGATGAGACTCAATGCAAAGCTAACTGATGGAGACATGAGTGCACGAGAAGCTAAATACCACATCAATTGTTTGGTATCCTTGTACAACAAAATCAGGCCTAAATCTGTACCCATATGCCATTCCAATGAGAAAGCAATGGCCTTTACAGAGCTTATTTCACACATTCAGTCAACTATAGAGGATGAAGAAAACGCACCAATTTTCCGCTTGAGTGAACTAAAGAGGATGCACAGTGAAAACTGCAAGGGTATTGCAGCTAGGAGGGGATCTAAGTAATATGAATTCAAAGCAACTTAAAGAAAAACTATTAAGTTATTTCCCTGAGATTGAGCCTCATGTGAAGGGACATGAAACCCTGATTGCTGTTAATAGAGATATTGGTGTTTCACTGCAAAAACCTTGTGATTTATATGGTAAAAGTGAAACCATTATTCTGTCTCGCGCTGCAAACATTGTTCGGAGAGATATAATGAAACACTCAAAAAATAAAACATCTTTCAATGGCTATTTTACAGAATAATGCCAAAAGGACTCGATCCCAAATTCTTTGATGATTGTTGTCACGTTGATATTGTATGGTTCCAACATACAAACGCAATCACCAAACATGTCCCAGTGTAGTTTTTCTATTTCCCAGCTGTTACATTTTAACGTTGATCAAAGCCTACATGACACTCTGAGATGCAAAGGCTTGACATCCGAAAAGAGAAGCCTCTTACTCTCTTCCTTGGAACCTTAATTCTTTCCAAAACACGGTCAAAAGATTTCATAGACACTTTGTATAAACTCGGGATTTCAGTTTCATATGACCGGGTTCTTGGATTTTCAGCAAGACTTGGCAATGCAGTACTAAATCACTATGATAATTTAGGTGTAGTATGTCCACCACATCTTAACAATAGCAATTTTACAACCAGTGCCATTGACAACATGTAACACAACACCACAGCTACAAATGCTGAAGGCTCTTTCCATGGAAATAGAATTTCATTATTCCAACATCCTGATGTTGACAAAAATGGAACAAAACAACCCATTCTAACCCTGGAAAATCATGGAAAGACGATTGGGATGTTGCCCAACAGTTACACATTTGTTACACCTGTCAGAGTAGGAAAAGAAAAGCCTTTGGTTCCAGAAATACCTAACCCGGGGACCCTTCAGTATTCAATATCAGAAGAGCAAGTACCTGCAAATAAAGAATCCGATTGGTGTGAACATGTCATCAACTATATTAGAAGAAGTTGATATCAATGAACTTTGTGCTACATGGTCTGCATACCACTCCAAAGAGCATGAGCAAACCCCATCAAATCACCTATGTGATGCAATTGCACTGCTGCCTTTGTTTCCTGATGACTCCAAATCAGTTGTGGTATGACATCATTCAAAAAGCTGTAAATATTCTTAACCCCAGACGAGTTCCAGTTATTGCACGTGACCAACCATTGTTCAAAATAGCAAAGTGGATCCAGTGGTTTTGACCCCAAGTATAAGGCAAAAAACAATTTCATCATGTTGGGGGGTCTCCAAAAATTGACTCTCTTCAAATGCATGGGTGATTTTTTTTGCTGGGAGTGGCTGGACACAGGAGCAAGCCAAAGTTGCTTCAATTGGGACAGCAGACTCCCTTCTTAAAGCTTCACATGTGAAGAAAACAGCATGTGCTCATCAGCTAACAGCTTGTGCACTCTCTAAATTGTCTCAGGATGCATACCTTGACTACTGTAACACAGAATCTGAATCGAGCATTCTGAGTTTTGAAGACTGGTGCAAGCAAAGAACTGAAAAAAGCACAAACTGCACACTTTGGAAACTTTTAATGGAGACGGAAATTGACATTTTAACCTGGGACTGAGCAATTCATGAAGGAAACTTCCCCTTGTACATCAAATCCTTGTGGAATCTACAGTGGCTTTTCCATGCTCTAGACCATAACAACGATGCACAAGTTGTTAGTGTGCATTTGAGGGATATAATATCTTTACAAGTGAGATACCCTGCAGTATATCATGAATATTGTAAAGGCAAATTCATTTACCACAAAATAAGCCGTTCATTCTCAAAGATGGCATTTGATGAAAGCCATGAGCAAAACAATACAATGGTGAAAGGTGGTGGGGGTTCAATTGGTCTTACTCAAAATGCTGCGGTTCTAACAAGATGGATGATTGCAGGGCCAGAACTAGCGAGGGTTTATGAAGACTTCATGAACATAATCATGAATCCTAGACAAAGTACTGATACTTGTCATCATGAGAATGTGCCCTCAAAGCAACGAAAGTTTGTAGACCAGCTGAAAACAATTACCCAAGTCATAAATGAATTAGGGAATCCCTTTGCAGAAACAAGTGAGGATCTTGTTGCCCTAGATACAAGATAAATTTTACATCCATCTGTTGCTGCAACAGTAAAAAGCATTAAAAGTAGTGGTTTGAAACAGTCCCAGCTCTTCTTTCAGACCCGTCTTGTGGAGAGAGCAGTTCCACTGGAATTCGTTATTTCAAAGAACCAGTTGCCTCTTTTTACTAACATGAAGAAGACATCAAAATCGAAAACAAAAGACAGTTTGCTATCTCTGAAAGGTGATATAAGTCTTTTCTCCAGGCTCTACATGGCCTGACAGGTTCGAGATGGAGAACTTACTACATTTTTCAGACATGAAAATCAGGGCTTCCACCCTGCTCTTTCATAAGAAGTCTTAATTTTTCACGGTAAAAAGAGTGACATACTAAAGAGCCTAGAGGAGCTGGTTTCTTGTTTGGACCAAGAGGAAGAAACACATAGGCCTACAAAATCTGACATGATAATAATGGATGGGGTGGCTGTCGTCAACATGATAAACCCCAGCGCATTAGGCACTTTTCAAGATTATGGTGATAAGTTCATTCAATACATAAAAGGTTAATACCGATCATCTGGCAAGCATATTGATGTGGTATTTGTTGTGTATACGGCTAAAAGTATAAAAGCATCAACTAGTAGAGGATGAAGAAGGAAAGGCATACGTCGACATGTAAAAAAAGGAAAACGTGTGCCGAAAAACTGGAGGGAATTTCTACGTGTTAATGAGATTATGGAAGATCTTTTCGATATTCCGAGTTACATGGTGTCAGTGGTGAAATTTCCTGGCACTGTGTTTATTACCAAAGGCTCAGAAGTGCTGTACACTGAACAAAGTGATCTTCAAAATCTATCTCTTTGAAACCACGAAGAGGATACTCGTATGCTTCTCCATGCAGCTGATGGCACAAAACAAGGATGTAAGACTACAACCATCAGAACAGTTGACACAGACATGCTAATATTAACCATCTCTCTCGCAAGAAACATAAGCTATGATTGTCTTATGGTAGCATTGGGTGTAGGAAACTCATTCAGGGTTTTTAATGCAATTGACATCGCAAATCAACTTGGACCGGTTGCTTTGCCAGCATTCCATGCTTTCACAGGTTGTGATACAGTGTTCAGTTTGGTTGGTAGAGGAAAGCGAACAACATGGTTGACTCCTGCTTTTCATGTACTTGCACATTAACCATTTGAAAGTGGAATACTTGATGCTCTTCAAGCTTTAGAGCGCTTTGTGGTTTTGATGTATGATAGCTGCAGCCCAGAACTTTTGGTTAACTCAGCAAGATTCTATCTATTCACACAGAAGAACAGAGAACTGGAGAACATTCCACCAACTCAAAATGCCCTCCACCAACACATTTTATGGTCAGGCTATCTGGCGGGCCTCGTCTGGAGTCAGAGCTTGGAGAGAATACAAGTTCTTACCAGCCCTGCTGTTTTTGGCTGGAAGTGTGACAGTGAGAGTAGACAATGGATACCTCAGTGGCTCATAGTACCATCTACTGGTGATGATTGCAGGGAAATTCTAAAATTGGGATGAAATCAAGAGTGTGCTGTGCGTTGTAGGTGTTGGAAGGCAAATCTTGCCTATACTGCTCTATATAAATGTCGAGGACGTGAGTTTGAGAACTGATAAAAAAAAATGTAAATGACCAATTTGAAAATTCGAAACAAAAGGATTTGTAAATAACTTTCATTATTATTTTTATATTAAAAATCAAATTTAGATGTATTTTTCCCTTTCTAAACAATAAATCAGTTTATGTATTCTATTATTTTCAATCTTTCCTTTATTAAAACCAAAATGAACCGTTTGTCAATTGTATTTCTCTATGAAAATATTATTTATGTTAAGGTTACTTTATAAATAAATGAATGAATATAATTTAAGGGGCTTAGTCGGTCTCATATTACAAAGATATTAAAACAAAAGTTTTTTACCTTAACATGAATATAAATACTCCAGTTTTAGACAGCTTATCTAAACAATGAGGCCACATGGGATCGTTACTCTTAAATCTGGGTGCGCGTGTGGTTGAATGTAGAGCAACCATAAACCCACTCCATAGGCCACAATATCCACTACAGCAACCAAACCTGGCTGTTTATTTATGTATTTTAGGCTGAGAAAAAAGTTTTATCTGAGTGCACCCAACCGAGATCAAGCCCCAATTTCCCTGTCTTCAGCAACAAGAATAGCGTATTAGACTATGCGACCACTGAAACTGATGCCAATTTAAAGTTCTGTAATAATTTTCCTAATATTGACTGTCTGTTTATATGTACTTTTTAATTCAATTTGTGAAAATTTAAATACTGTAGCTATGTGGGATTTTCTTAGTCAAAACAGTTATCGGTAATTTGTTTACTGTTGACCCTCATTGAATTACCACACTTATCCAATCATTTGTCACAAAAAGTAAATATGTTCCAGTCACTATTTATAACCTGAAAAATAGATTAATTGCCCTACCTAATTCTACATTCCCTTACGGGGTAGGCAAGAAACTGTGAATATAGCTCAAAAAACAACTTCATACGTAATCCATCTTCATTAACTTTCTCCATACTTCCCTATCCTTGCATACGTCCTTCGCTTCAACAACATCCATACACCAAGTCATACATGCTCTTTTATTCTTAAAACTCCTAATGTTTATCTTTTTCATATAATCATTTACAACATTTAGCCACGTCTTACATGGCCTAACCCTTCCTTTTGATTCATACACTTTACATCCATTTATTTGTTTTGTCACTCAATCCATACTCGTCCTCTCAATATGGCCAAACCACCATAAGACATTTCTTTCACCCACATTGACCTATTGAATTCCCTTTCAAATCACACTCCTTCAGCATCCATTCATTACAGACCCTGTCCAATACGAGTTTTTCCACATACATTTCTTAGATATCTCATTCCAACCGCATTCACCATGTTCTTGTGTTTCTCCTGACAAATCCACACTTCACATCTGTAAAACAACGGAGTTAGCACACTTTTATATACTGCCATCTTTGCCTCTTTTGATACTACCTCATTCTTTGCAATATCAACATACATCTAACTACTCTCTGACCACCCGTCTGTCGATTTCACTATCTATTCTTCTATTTTTACAGCTCATTCTGCCCAGATACACAAAATTATTCAATTGTTCTAACAGTTTTCCATTTATACTAAGTTGACAATCATTTCCTGATCCATCCTTATTAATTGACAACCTTCAACATCCTTAAGTTGTTGATATTTATGTGTTATGATTGGATATAGAATTTAGTGTTATCATATTTGGTTGTTTTTACATAAAATCTGGCTATTAAATAAAATGTTCTTGGCTCTTGTTTCAAAAATAATTAATTATTTTTCATAGATATCAATAATTTATTAAAATTTAAAAGCAATGTACTTAATACTAGTGCTTAAGGTGGGCATGTAGGAAATGCAAGATAATACCAGTTTTTAGGCAGTTTTTAGGCAGTTTTTATAGCAATTTTTTTTTGGCTAAAATAAATAGAACATTGCTCCAGTAGAAACATAAATATAAACATAATATAAACCGTTCTTAAATATCTTTAATTAACATGGCAGCATTAGATGATAAATTTTTTAAATGAAGAAAAAAAAGGTGTCATTAAATTTCAGGACTCCTTAACCCTTTGAGTGCCAAGAGAAATGACAAAAAAATGTGCTAAAAGTGCCAAGCTATTTTCCTGAAAAATGCAGGAGTTTGTTTAAATTTTAATAACTCATTAGTCTTAGGACTCCTTGCACTCAAATTTTTACATAAACTAGCTAACATGTTTGCCAATCCAATGATATAACTATACATATACTTTTTTAATTTTTAAATATAATAAAAAAATCCCTAGCCAAGATATTAAAAAAAAAATTTATTGTTTTATTCAACATTAATTTTTAAGCATTGAAAATTTAAATAGGTTGAAATAGAATATATCACTGAAAAGAACATTAAAAAACTGAGTTAATGACAAAATTTACCAAAAAAACTAACTTTAGATTTTACGCCAAAATTGGGTTATGCATAGCAGCTGTTTCAGTGACAATCAACTTTAGCAGGGTTATAGTAAATAAAGTCTAAAATAAATAATTGGGTTGGAATGAGAAGGGGACGGTGAGGGGACTTCAAACCTGGTACTTTTGCATAAATATGAAGAGGTTGGGGTGGATTATCCTGATCTTCAAAATTTATTTCATCCCTTTAGGAATAACTAGTATTCACACTCGTGTCATCAATGTCAGCTGCCACTCCTACTTGATCCGATCTTTCAATTTCACTAGAATAAAATTCCTGTTCAGTTTCATTATTTACAAATTCAGAATCAGTGCTTTCAGAATGACAAACAAATTGATCACTCTGGGTTGAGCTGTCAATAAATATTGCAAGTATTTCTGTGTCTTGAATCACAGCTTTCCTCTTAGTAGCCATGTTTACAAACAAGGCCAAAGATAAAACTCATAAAGTAAAAAGTTATAAAATAATTTTCAGGTTCGATATATCGCAAAGACAAATAAAAGTAGCTTGAACATACGAGAATGCAGTGGAAATAAAATCTACCCTATCTGTTGACTTAATACTGAACTAAAAGCTCGAAAACATGGGATCGCTGTGAGCGACGCTGGCAAGTTTAGCAGATATTTCGTGCATCGCTCTGAGCGACATTGGCACTCAAAGGGTTAAGAAATATTCAAAAATTGTTGAGGTCACCAAGTTAAGAAAATTAAGCTCCATGTTTCTATTCCATAGTAATTAATAGATTTATTTCTATTAAAAAAAGTTTTAATAAGAAAAACTGAAAAAATACTGTAATATTGTCAAATCATAGCACACACCCAAGGCCTGCAGAAAAAAGCATCAGTTTCACCTAATCTGGTTTATCATTAATGGGGAGTTTGGGTTTCGAAAGCCGATCGGGTGTACTAAGGTGGTTTTTCCTAAATAGTACCTCACCTTCCTTGAAATTGTGGGTACATTTCTTCTAAATTTAACCTTTCTCATCACTAGCCTAATAGTTCAAGTATATAGATAGCCCGGCTTGTTAAAAATAAATTGTCTAAAAAAAAGCACAAAATAATAGCCTATTTTTCAAAGTTGACTTCCTTCTTTATAAGCTATCACATTTTAAAATGTGTGTTTGCATCATTTTGGTATATTTTTAGTCATTAAAAATATATTAATATGTTATTATATTAAACCTAAGAAACAAAATATACTCAGAGCACATAACATTATACAGAGAAAAAAGGAATAGCACTTTCAATTCCATCAAGGAGGCACAAATCAAAAATGGTGCAGTTTTAATTCCCCATATTCCAAACATCTTGAAGAATGAGGCGCTATTATAAGAGAAATAATAATTTTGAAGTGTAAAAGCTAAATATAAATGTGGTTGACAGATGAGACAAGTGGGGCTATTATAACCGGGGAGTGCACTAATAGTGTGTGAACTTAGCCTATTTGTATATGCACTACATAAATAACAGATTTATACCTGATTTTAAAAATGACTTTTGAAAAATGGGTTTCATTTCTTTTACATGAAAATTATGTCAAATAATTTAAGGATTTCATTAAATGAAATATTGTGTAAAACAATAATAATTTATAAACAATTTTTAAACTCATTAAAGCAAATATAAAAGTCACTAAAACCACATGTATGATAAATACAAACATTAAATTGATAACTTGCCCCTTTAGCCTTGGGACAGTTACTGTCAGCCAAGAAGTCACTAAAAAGTCTGGTAATTTGAATAAACTTAATGAATTTATAAGTTTGATAATTGTCAAGGAGCTTGAAATGAATATAAGAACAAGCATAGTTGGAATAAAAAAAACAGCATTTATCTTTCCCATTTTAGGCTTCTAATCTACCTGTGAATTTCGGTTGAAGCTGATAAACAGTGAGGTTCAGCTTAGCAAGTGATATTGCTGACTTGCCACCTTATTTTACTTTGTAAAATAGGATTACTTTGACATGAATAGATTTCATTTTTACATATAATGTACAATGAGGATGATTTAAATATTACCCTTTTTCAACAATTAATTCTTCATCCATTAGAACAGGTAAAATAGAGGATGGTTGCGAGCTTTTTCGGATGAAAGTGTTATTACTAACATGGGAAGTAACTGTTGGTTGAGATATTGTAAGAGGAGCAATTTGTTGATGTTGTAATATTGACAAGCACTGTCCAAGACACATCACTGTTGCATTTGATGTTGCTTTGAGAAGTAATATATCATGATCAGTAGATTTAACATCTGTTCCTGAAAAACATGATGAAACAAATATGAACACTTGAGTATAGTTATAAAATGTTATTACATAAAATATATATAAATAAACATAATAAAAATTGTAGCTTTGTAAAGTTTTTAATTTTAAAACATTTCAGAGAAATAAAGAATCTACAACTGTGTTAAAGGCAGGGTTCTTACAGGCATATGAAACATAAATTTAAGGACTTTTCAAGGACTTTTTAAGGACTAAAACCGTTATTTCTCGTACTGCCTGAAACTAAACACATCAATTAAACAAAATTATAAACCATATCAAATTTTAAATAGATAGAAAACACTAGCTTTTCTCTAAATTTAATGAACAGATAGGACTATAAAAATGGTAATCTATCTTTTTTTGTCACATCACTCTACTTGGTTTATTGGTTAGTGCAGTCATTCTAGATTCAGTATATATTGCATTATGGCTAGAACAGGAATTTGAGCGCTAAGGTGGATGGGAGATGAAATAATAGCTATCGGCGGGCATTTTAGTTCAAAGCTGTAATTATAAGTACTTAAAGTGTTGATGGGTAGTCAAATATCTTAAAAGAATGATTACAAATGACGGTTTTAGAGCAACTTATAAAAAATTGTGAATACACATGAAGTGAAACCTGGAAATTCCAGGACTTTTCAAGGCCCAGAGCAATTTAAGGACTTTTCTAGGCCTTGAACAAATACACATTAAATTTCAGGTCTTTCAAGGACCATATAAACCCTGTAAAGGTGTTGATTGGCAAACCCAATGAAAGTCTTTAATGCCAGAGATTAAGTAAGTAGATAGAGATATCCTAAATCTCTTTTGAGGTATCGAATTTTTTATTTTGAAGAATCTATAGGATTCTCTTAATTTCCATTACATTTTCAGATCAGCTAGTGTTTGGCTATATATATATGTACCTCTTAGGTACCCCATTATTATTTACAATTTATCTTTCTCTAATTTTCACATTTTTTTTTTTTGGGTCACAATGGAAGGAAAAGACAGAAAGTGAACACATAGATGCATGTTCATGTACTTATGTTTTAAATTGTATACGCTTGGATGCTCAAACAACACCACATCCTGCGAGTGGTCTATAAGCACCTCCAATTTTTGTCATTTAAACATTTTTTTTTTAAATAGACGAAAACATCACTCATGTACATGGGGCATTATATGGTTTTATAAAGTGATGAGATTGTGATGTATCCCCCCACCCAAACCCCTCGTCCGCATGTTTATACTACAGGAATAGGGAGTAGGAGGATAGATTTGAAAGAGTTCTGATGAAACAAAACCTAGATCGATAGATTGAGTTGTAAAGAGTTAAGAAGCAACTATGGTATAGCTAGTTCAGCTTAAGTGGTCTGTTCAAATCTGACCCAGTTATCTCAGTAATGAAAATGATAAGTACTGTCCTCTTTTCATAGAGATAATCTTATTGTTATTCGACATTTTTCATTTATTGTTCCTATCACTCACTTGGCCTTACTGCACCCTAATACATAGTCCATAAATAAATTATTTCTAAAGTGACAAACTTTGTATTATTTTAATTTTTAAATATAATTTTAATTGTATAATATCAAGGTCGCCACTATTTTCTTAATACAAAATTCCATATTTCCAGGAGATTTTAAGGGGTGGCAGAGATGAATGAACTTTAATTTTTCATAATTTTGACCAAGTAATGATATTGGTGTTTTGTACTAGATGAGTGGACCTTGATGAGGAAGTACACGCAGTCACTATGTAACCCTATGTTTAAGGGATAAAAAAAGGGGTAGAAGAGGAAGGGATATAAGACATTGATTTGAATTAGCGTGTTTACTTCTTCAGTTCAATATTTCTTCCATACAAAGGCATAATATTTAAAGCTAGCTGGTAAATGTCCTACATTCACAAAAATTTCAATAGCTTTCTCGTATTTTTGTAAAATTTCCTGTGTTTTCCAAGTTTTCCCAGAAACAAATAATTTCCCTGTTTTTTCCAAGCTCCCACAGTTTTTCAGATGTGTGACAAGCCTGAAAATATATTGACTGGTAAGGTACAGTGAGATAAAGGAAAAGTTTGAATTACCATTAGACTAGGCTAAAATATGGTGTATAGAAAATGAGCAATGAGTGTTTATTCGAAAATTTCACCAAACCCATAAATGGGGGCCTAGTACCATGCTGGTATTATTATAAAGACTATTTGGCTACTGATATAAGCATTGCTTTTATTTTTATGATATTATGCAAGTAATTAATCAGTAACTTAATCTTTACTTTACATCCACTACCGTTTCCAGCCTGTGGCCTGGGTCAGTTTTTTATTCAAGCCATATATTTTCGAATACCGGCTTGCTAGGCCTGTTGTAGCTTCATATGTCTTATAATCTAACTTAAGATGAGGACAGCCACTACATCCAGTCCCCGGCCGTTAATTCATCACTGTGAAAGGGTAAAATCACATTTCACCAATAATACATTTTTCGGCCATGCTGGAAATCGAACCTGAGACCATTAGCTCAATAGGCAGACACACTATCGAGTGAGCTAAGGTGTTAAATAGTAACTTAATCTAGTTACCTTAAAGAAATATAATAGGAAGGATCAATTTTAAGAAAATCAAACTGGATTTGATGTGAATTAAGATGTAAAATATATAGTAAAAAATTCATTATGCCTACCACCATAAAAAAATCAAAACCTTGGCCTTCTAGGTCAAAGTCGAGATGGAAGTAATTTAAACATGTTTAAGGCAGACTACAATAATTAAGATTAAAATTAACTTAAGTGAGAAATAGAAAATGTTGATCTGTACTGTGTGTTAGAAACATATTAGCAAGGCCATTTTTATTTGTTTTTCGGGCACACAAAATAACTGTTATACTCATTATAATCAGTGGATAAAAAACAGTGATTTGATGCTCGATCCACATGCTTGTTAGTAATATATCATATTTAGTATTGGTGGTTGTGGATTTGGTAAACTACAATTATGTGAAGCATGGATCAAAATTATTGAATTTTTTGTCATGGAGAGTTTATGAATATAATGGCTATTGGAATGTTGACAATGTATGGGAGGCATGGATAAAGAAGATGTAGAAAAGCTTTTTCCTGCGGAGCTGGTAGAGCAAAAACTTCACTGTGTAAGATTGTATCAAGTTCACATTGTTGCAACAGTGTAGTATATTACTTAAAAATAATTACTGCTAAAACTTCTCTTTTAGGTAGGTGGGAGATGTATGTGTATTGGATAGTATCTAGGTTAGCAACAAGTGAACAGCTACATCCCAAATCAAAATAAATTTATCAGTTACTACTGTTCACAAGTTAAATTATTTAGTAAACTATTATAATTTTTAAACAAATAGTATTTTTATAATAAATATACTGGGTGCGGCAGAAACAGTGACCCATTTTAAACATTATATTTCAGCATTAGACATTATAACTACATGTTGTTAATACACATTGTTGGAAATAACACTTGACACCATTCCTAACACGAGTCACTTTTTGTAAATTACGTCTTTCAGGTAACCACTAATGTTGGCAATGCAATCTTTGGCACGAACATGCACATTTGCCATAACCTTATGGAGGGTTTCTTGTGTTATTGCCTTAATTTCAATGTGAATGTTGTTTTTTCAATTCCTGAATGTTTGCTGGCCAGTTTGCTTGGATTTTGGATTTAATAAATCATGACAGAAAAAAATCACCGGCGGATAAATCGGGCATACGGGTGACCAGTTTAATCACCAAACAGAGAAATAAGCTGGTGTGGAAACATCCATTGTAAAGACGTCATGGACATTCTTGCTGTGCAAGTGATTGCACCGTCCTGTTGAAACCCCGACAACTCCATATTGATATTCTTGTAGCGCAGTTACATTGTTACGAACTGTAATAACAAAGCTTCATCACTCAGCTGTGATTGTGACAGTCCCACCAGCGTCATCCTTAGAAAAATATGGACCAAGCATAAACAGAGAAGACACTCCAAATCACACAGTAACTTTTTGGCTATGAAATGGTCGTTCGTGAAAGTAATGAAGATTTGCAAGCGCCCAGTACATAAAGTTTTATTTGTTGATATAGCCACTTAAATGAAACTGTGCCTCATCCATCATCATCAGATTTTTGATGAAATTGGGTTGTGTGTTTATCATCTACAGAATCTGCAAACAGAAAGTTCGACGTGACTAAATCTCTGGGCAATAATTCATGCACCAACTGCATCTTGTAAGGGTAGAACTTAATATTCAGATGCAACATACGACAAACTTCAGTACGATATGTTGAGCGCTTGCGAATGCCCATGAACATAGTGTCTTGGACTTCACTCTAAGCCAGCTATAAATGTTGCAATATTGTCCGGGGTGCGAACCATACTTCTACCAGGTGGCTTTTTTGCCGATTGTTGATGCAGATGCTGTTGTTCTGAAGTCATTGATCCATCTCGTGATCGCCTTCCACGTTTTCGCCTGTTCAGTCCTGCTGATATTAAGGTGTCGTAGAAACACATGCTGAGTAATCACAACAATATCAGGACACTTGAAAAATGTTTCAACAGCAAACATAGGATGTTCATTTGACCAATGTCCCATGATGACTGCCAAGATTAAGCTATAAAGGCGGACAGCAATGCTTTGAACCACACTATAAAATGGAACCAACATTAGCACTCTAGGACGCCATGATCAATAATGGCGCCCAATTTAAAATGGATCAATGTTTCTGTCGCACCTGTGTAAATGCCTTTTAAAGATAGTTTTTTTTTTTCAAGAGCAGAGTCTTAGTTTAACTTTTAAAACATGTTTTCTTAATTTTAATATATATTTATTTTATGTTTACAAAATTCAAAGTTAAAATTACTATAAAGTTATTGAGCTCAAGCTGAATTCAATACATTAGAGCAGGCATGTTAAGGTGCGGCCGAAGGGACCGCAAGTATTTTTACAGTTTTTATAGAATTGAAATTTTTTGGCCAAAATAAATCAAATATTTATCCAGTAGCAACATAAAGTTTAGTTTTCTGCATGTGCTAATATCAACAGATTTTGAATATCTGTCAAGGATGTCCTGGAAGTTCGTCAAAACCTTTTAAATAAAAAGAAAAGGTTTTGACAAAATTCCTGAACACCCTTGACAGATATTCAAGATCTGTTGATATTAGCATGTGCAGAAAACTAAACTCTATGTTGCTACTGGAAAAAGATTTGAATTATTTTGGCCAAAAAAATGTAATGCTATAAAAACTTTAAGATTATTCGTGGTCCCTTCTGCCGCACCTTAAACTAGTGGCCAACGGGGTGCATCCAGCCTTATCCAACATTTTCTGCTGCCTACAGACCATATGATAAGCCATCATGAAATGTGATCTCTTCTTCCTTTTATAAACGTAGAGGAATACAACATTTTGGTATGTGATATTTAGGAATATGGCATGATATTGGAAATTCTAGCATCATAGGTTGGTGGACCAATCTGCTCTTATTTTGATAAGGGATCGGTTACAAAAAATTGTTGAATTTGCACTCCTAATGTGTGCAATGTTTACAGCACATGTATATGTTAACAGTTGCTTTCTTATATGAAATGGAACAGTCAAGAGAACTCGGCTTTTGGAAATACATTTGTCAATAATTATAAAAAAATCACTTTGGCATAAGATTTAAAGCCTGCCACTAATACCATTGTCTTTTTATTAACACAAATGTGGCATATAAAAGGTTAATAATTTTTGTTAAAATAATAATAATAATATTTAGCACCGCATCTTACTACCCGTTCGGGTTATACGCTTAAGTAATAATTAAGCTAATGGATTAGGAATTGGGAAGGTTGAATTTTAGAGGAAGTGAACGCGCATTTGCGTGGAGGGAGAGTGGAAAAGCATTTGGGAAAAACCACCCCCAGTTCACCTGACCAAGATTCGAACCTCAATCTCCACGTCCTCGGCGGTCAAGCTCAACACAACTAGCGCGTTAGCCAACTACGCCACTGAGGCGGGTGATTTTTGTTAAAAAAAAAATATAGGGTTAGTCTTATAGTTTTATTTAGGGGACCTTATTATTTTTTTTATTTTTTTTTAAGACACTAAACTGGAATTCTTTATAATTAAGATAATGCCATATATAATTTTTTTTTTTATTATTTAGTGTGGCTCCCTCTTTTTTTTTTATATATATATGTTCAATGTGGGCCTTATACCAAACAAATTGAACACACCTACATTAGAGTATCCTGAGAAACTTAAATGAGCTCAAATCAAAATGAAAAAAAAAAAAACCAAAACCTTGAGCTCACAAGTCCATATATTCATGAATGAGATTTGGACAAACAAATTAAATTCATAACATATTAATTTGCAAGAGAAAGGGCATTGAGTCTTTAACACTGGCAGGATAGTGGATCAAGACAATATCCCTTTAAATAAAATAATGAAAATTCTGTATTTATATACCTTATTTGCTAGGGAGTTTAAGGTGTCTTTATTTATTAGGTTTTTAAGTCTCAAGTAAGATTGGAAATTAAACAAAATACTGTAATATTAAATCTAGAACAGATACAACATTCAGCCTCCGGCCATTAATTCATCGCTGTGAAAGGGGAACCCACATTTCATCAATAATAAAAAAAAATTAACATACTAGGAATTGAACCAGGGACCCTTAGCTTAGTAGACAGATACACTACCGACTAAGTTAAAGTGTCCGACTGATTATTTAGTAAATATCAGTCAAGTGAAGGGGGATTATTTAGTTTTTTTAAAGTTACCAACTGTTTATCTAGATCTCTATTTTCAAATATTGTAGCATTTATCTAAGATAGCTACAACACAAACTCACTAAGATGCTGCCCTGTTTAGCAAGACCCCTTCAATACTCCAAGAGGATGTATTAAATGTATACGAAACAAATACTGACTGATGGTCCACAGCGTAGCTCGTCAACCCAGCGATACCTAGTGGCAAGTACGACAATTCTACCTCCCCTCGAGATACCTTGATATATTTCCTTGCCTTATAAGGAAATGTTTTTGAACCTCGGTTCCTCGTTGGTCCTTCTTAGCTCACATGAGCACTATTTTTTTGTAGATGTAATATATCTAGATACAATAAATAGTGGTAGTTTGGTATGTTCAGGAACACTTGGTTCTACATAGCAAGGGGTTGTGCTGTGCTCTGGTAAATTTATTACTACTTTTAGAATTTCTCTTTCAGACAAAAAAAAAACTTTTATTTTTTCCTTTGATTTTACATTTTAAAATTTACCTTTGGCTTAAACTCATCACCCTTAGCCTTAGAGATTGAATTAAAAAAAAGTTTCACACTCTGGTTGATTTGAGTTTTATGAGGATTTTTATTGTGTTCATGTAATATAGCTTCACCACTTTCATTGAATTTACTAGGTAAAATTAGACTATTAAGTAATTTAGTATCATGGAGTTATTTTTCGATATTAATATTAATCTATTTTTAGTGCAGTTTATACATTCAAGTAGTCTCTCGGAAACTCGACCTAATGTGGACTGAGATTGTGTCAAGTTATTGAAATGTCTAGTTTTACGAATGAACTTGGAAGATGCATGTTTACTAAACAAGAATGAATCACAGTACAGTATCAATTATTAAAGATACAGTAGGTACTCTAGTATTGTACGGTACAGTAACAGTAATATATGTACAGTACAATATATTTTGTAGTAATATAATGTTGTATATACATATGTGTAATATACAGGAATGCAGTACAGTACTGTACATATAATATTGTATGGATTCGAATAACACATTACTGAATTGGAAAAATAACAAACACAGCACTTGTAAAAACACCAAAGCATGACTGTTCCACTCGAGTTACACAAACAAACTGAGAGGTTCTACAATTGACCTTGGATTGTGATGACTGGTTCCAATAACTGTGTGCACGTGAGCGTGTCAAGTTATCGAGTGTCAAGTTTCCAAGACTCTACTGTATTTCTATATTCTAGTCAACATGGTATACTATATTCCTGGTTCATTAAATTGTTCAATGGGTTACGTTTGTGAATATCAATTATAATCTTTATATTGATTTCCATTGAACTTAGAGATTTTAAGTTGTGATTTGGTCACTTTACATTTATGAATTACTTACTAATTAATTACTATGCTTTAAGATTGTTTTCTGTCTTGTGTGGTTAGTTTGGAACCAATGTCACTCACTGACTATACAGATGTGCCTTATTTATGCGACTACATCACAGTGTATATTCGCCAAAAGGCTTTGTAAGTTTTTTACTTGTAACTATCTTAATATATATATATATCTCTTCTGTACATGTATATGTCACTGAACTCCTCCTAAACGGCTGGACCGATTTTGATGAAATTTTCTCTGTGTGTTTGAGTGGGTCCGTGGATGGTTTAGATTCACAATTGGACCCAGTAGGTGGCGCTGCAATCGGGTTCTAGGATTTTTTTATTTTTTAAGGAATTTTTTTTTTTTTAGATTTCTTACATATCAGGACATGTAACCTCAAAATTTCACCCCACCACCACCCAATATTTATAATAATGAATGTAATATTAATAATTGACTGTTAAAAAATCATAAGTTTATCAATAATTGACCGTTAAAACCTTCTGAAAAGTTCATGAATAATGGAATATCGAAACACATAGTACAGAAATTGAAATCTCAAAACAACGCCAAGCCACGATGCAAGAGACTTGCGCTTTTACGTCAAATACCACAGAATTCGACATCAACGCCACCTATGGTACACAAACATACCTATGAATTATTGTGATGATCACATAGTATTTGTTTTACTATCAAAATCAATTATGCCACCCAAACAAAAAGCCAGCGTTCGGGCAGGACAACGTCTGTTGGGTCCGCTAGTTATGTATATATACATGGCACAGTAAGATTTTATTTATAGGACGTGTGTGTGTCCATATAATATACACACACATATGTCTTATTAAATAAAATCTTACTGTCCCACTGAAGTATTTCCTGCTTATTATTGTGGTACAAGATTATATCAATACACTATGATAATGTTTAATTTACGATTAAGTTAGTGGTATAAATTTAAGGTACTGTATTATTGTTTTATTATAAAATGTCATCACAAAAAATTACAACAAATGTTCAAAGCATTCTCCGTTATTCTCCAAGCAATAATTCAGTCTATTTATGAATTCACGTCTGACATTTTGAAAAACATCTCTAGAATATATGTCTGCAAGCTGTGGTAATCGTGTTATACTTTGTTTTATAAACAATAGACTTAAGATAGCCCCATAGAAAAAAATCTAAAGGGGTTGGATCTAGGGATCTTGCAGCCCATTCAATTGGTCCTCTTTTACCAATACACTGGTTCAGAAATGTTTTACTGGGCCATTATCGAACACCGATTGTGTAATATGGTGGTGCTCCATTTTGATGGCAATAAAGAAAGTCTTCATCTAAAGTAATTACACCATTCTCATCCATCTGGTTTTCTATTTCAAGTGTAATAAGAGGATTAATAATCTTCCAACATTTCTAAGCACAGCTCATCAATGAGATTTCGCTAATAAAAAATGCCCCTATGATATTATCAACCAAAATCCTGCCCATCTTTTAAAATAGAGATTGAATAAAAAAAAGTTTCACACTTTTTTTTTGCGTAGAATAAAATGACGCTTAATGAAAAAGGTTTATATACATTTTTTAAAATTAACTTTAAATAACCTTAAAACATCCATCAATCAAAATTGAATAATGGTGTCCTCTTTCCCCCTCGAAACTACACATCTTTTGTTCAAAGTTTATTTTCATATATTGAATGGTTTTCAAAATAAACAGCTGAAAGCTTAAAACAAACACCTGTTATAGTATCAGAGTGCAGGGTATCATTATTAACGTGTTTTTTTTTAACATCCAATATAATATTAATAGTTATCTAAACATTCAGTTTTGTTTTCTGTTTGTTTGTGCATTTAAAAAAAAACTGTTAAAACTTCTGTGATTTGTAAATACCAAAACTTTGAAGCTCCTCCGCAATCCTGCAGACCTGAAAGTAACTGGCCTCTGCTTGATGGAGGTGATCTTGAACAGTAGTAAAGGCATCCAGCAATGCTAGAGAACAATGTGAACTAACAGAAGGGGCAGCAGGAGAGACAGATATTGAGTGGTGCTTTCGAGGTGACAAAGGAGGATTGCTCTGAAACAAAATAAGTTTAAGTAATGAAAGAATTATAAAAATATAGGAATGATTTATTTTTACTTGGGAGAATTAAAAAAAAAACACTAATTTTTTTTAAGAAAAATATGAATAGTGGTAAAGTTTATTTATGCATATATTAGAAGAGATTACCATTGTGTACACACTTCAAGTACTATGGTTTTTCCCTACTGAAAAGAACATGGATGGGAGTTAAAGTAATGTCTATATAGTTTTAGTCTAAAATATAGTGTATCTTTTAAAATCACTTGTTACAGTAAATTTGAATGTTATTAAAAGTAATTGGAATTTAAATAGCCCTCTAAGTTGCAGACAATTGTTATTTAAAAAGTTCACTTAGGTTGGAAATCATTTTTATACTGATTTTCTGTTAGCAGAAAGACAAATACATTTGAAATGCATCCTCCTACTGGCTATTAAACTACTTATCCAGAGGAAGACTGTTAAGTCGATTAATGACTTGAAACAGACAGCGGCCTACTATGAGCATGCTAACTATGAGTTCAGTAAATATCATAGTGATTTAAGCACAGTAATATCTAGTCTAAGGAACCAGCGTGGGTTAAGCCCCCTTGATGGAATTAAAGCACGAAACTTGCCCGCGAGAAGGCATGAACAAAAGTGCACTATTTAAAAAGGGGTGAAAAGCAGCATGTAGCTCCACAGGAATGCCAGTATAAATATGTGGTTTTGTCATAAGATAAAGGAATTATCAAGAGAGGTGCTATACATGTAAGTCAACTGGTTATTTAATTTGTTTGTCTTCAGGACACAAAGAAACGATCTGATTGAAAAAACCTAGCCCCCATAACAAAACACCTATGTCTGCCACTTGTCATGGGAAAGACATGGAAGCAAACAGTGCTAATCCAGGTAGTTACTCAACTCTACCAGGAATAAGACTAACTATAGGGAAATACAGTCCCCTCGCGTTAGTTGATTCAGCATCGGTTAATAACTTAGTTTCTGAAAGTTTGGCTAAAAAAATTTTTGAAGCTAAGCTAAGCTAATAAAAAGGAAGTAAATATGTAACTTAAGGTGCAAAACAGCAGACAAATATTATTAACCCTTTGAGTGCCAAGAGAAATGACTAAAAAATGTGCTAAAAGTGCCAAGCTATTTTCCTGAAAAATGCAGGAGTTTGTTTAAATTTTAATAACTCATTAGTCTTTGAACTTCTTGCACTCAAATTTTTACATAAACTAGCTAACATGCTTGCCAATCCGATGATATAATTATACATATACTTTTTTAATTTTTAAATATAATAAAAAAATCACTAGCCAAGATATTAAAAAAAAAATTTTTTACTGTTTTATTTAACATTAATTTTTAAGCATTGAAAATTTAAATAGCTTGAAATAGAATAAATCACTGAATAGAACATAAAAAACTGAGTAAATAACAAAGTTTACAAAAAAAACTAACTTTAGATTTTACGCTAAACTTGGGTTATGCATAGCAGCTGTTTCAGTGACCATCAACTTTAGCAGGGTTATAGTAAAATAAAGTCTATAATAAATAATTGGGTTGGAATCAGAAGGGGACGGTGAGAGGACTTTAAACATGGTACTTTTGCATAAATATGAAGAGGTTGGGGTGGATTATCCTGATCTTCAAATATTATTTCATCCCTTTAGGAATAACTAGTATTCACACTCGTGTCGTCAATGTCAGCTGCCACTCCTACTTGATTCGATCTTTCAATTTCACTAGAACAAAATTCCTGTTCAGTTTCATAATTTACAAGTTCAGAATCAGTGCTTTCAGAATGACAAACAAATTGATCACTCTGGGTTGAGCTGTCAATAAATATTGCAAGTATTTCTGTGTCTTGAATCACAGCTTTCCTCTTAGTAGCCATGTTTACAAACAAGGCCAAAGATAAAACTCATAAAGTAAAAAGTTATAAAATAATTTTCAGGTTCGATATATTGCAAAGACAAATAAAAGTAGCTTGAACATACGAGAATGCAGTGGAAATAAAATCTACTCTATCTGTTGACTTAATACTGAACTAAGAGCTCGAAAACAAGGGATCACTGTGAGCGACGCTGGCAAGTTTAGCAGATATTTCGTGCATCACTCTGAGCGACGTTGGCACTCAAAGGGTTAAACATAAAATAAAAAGTTTTAACATCAATCAAAACTAAGAGATTCTTATGGCTGACGTGGTTTTTGCTAGTACCACGTCTTTTGAGCATGGATGTTATTTTAAGACGGAATCATCCAAGATCAATCTTTTCTTACAAGAAAATAGAATTAAGTTAATGTATAACAATAGGAACAATTCGGTACAGTTAGAAAATTTTCCATGTGAGTTTTAAAAATGAAGTATATAAGACCATTCCTTAGCTGCGGTAGAAATGGCTTACCAATACTTAGGCAAAGCAAGTATATACATACTGAGGAACCTAAATCAGACTTGCCACCAATTGAGCCTAAGTGAAACTTCCAGGCCATACACAGTGTTTATCACGCAAAATGGACTGTACGAGTATAACTACCTTTTATACAGTACGTATAAGTGTAGAGTTCCAAGTGTCATCAACATAATAGTTGAGGATATTAAATTCTCTTACACTTAGGGAAATACTCATTAGACCTCATAGGGCTAATCTGACCCATCAAGCCATCCAAAATGCAGATAGCAGTAAACCAATAAGAATATCTTTGTCATAATATTTCATAAAGAGGTGTCTCAATAGATCCCAAGAAAACAGGGCCAATCAAGAAATTCCCTATTACTGATACACACAAAAAAAAATACAGATTTTTAGGGATGAGTGCATTTTTCAGCAGATTCTTAACAAATATTGTTAATATGGCTACTACCTTGTATAAAATTTGTAAGAGTTGCCTTCAAATGGTCAAAAGAAGAAAATTTGGCCTTTGTTAATTTAAAAACTGCCTTAACCCCTTTAGTGCCATGATCCGAGCTGATCGGCTCCGCCTACTAACGTTAAAAGTGCCAGAGCCGATAAGGGCGGCTCTCTAGATTTGCGCTAGCCCTCCCTTTAACGCATAGATAGTGTAGTAGTGTCATATATCACTGGAAAGAGAACATTTTATTATATTATTTTATATAAGGTTGGCAACAAAATCAATCGTAAATAGCTGTTATTGGAACTGAGTTTAGTATATTTACAATAGCGGATGGTCACATACTCAATGTGCTAAGTGCAACACCGGTTTACATAAGAGCTGCATGGAAAAACATAAGTGTGACTAACATTCATAATTATGTAAATAGTTTTGTAAACAGTTTTCAAATGTATGTGTTAAATTGTCCTGAGTTAAGAAAAAAAATATATACTACTTTTATTTTCATGTTATGTCATGTGAATGAAAAGATTTCTTTACCAATGTAAGTAAATAGGCGTAACAACTTTATAAATTTATATAATATGTAAAATAATTATATGAAATTATTCATTTATAAATGGTTTTTTGAAAAACGCAGTCATTATGTGTAGGCCAAAATATGTATTCAAGATTTAAGCAATATAATAAATCTTTCTGTAAGGTAAGCAATAATGGCCCAAAAATATCTGATGTAGGATATCAAATAAAAATTCCTGTAATTCCTATTTATAATCATCTATATTCAAAATTTTATTTTCTTGTATAAAACTAAATGCATTACAACAAAATAATAGTGAAATGTATATATAATTTTTTTTTAAATATATGTTAATTAGCCTTAGTTTAGAAAAAAAAAATTAAAATCAAATTTAAAATTTAGGAATCAAATAATTTTAATTAAATTGAATTAATTTATTATTATCAAGGAACTGTATACGCAAATCAAAATGATAGAAAAATCAAAATAATCACTTTATAAATAAAGGTTTTGTGAATTTTCTTGCGAACCCTAACAAAAATGAGGAAATAGCTGTGGCATTCTTCGCACACAAAACCTAACAGGCCTCTGGCACTCTTCACATGCAAATTCTGGAATGGGCGTAGTACTAAAAGGGTTAACAGAATACCCTATTTAGACAGTGCTGTTTTAAAAAAATCATAATACAAAGAGAGAGGTCATTGTCAGGAAAAGGAGCGGTGCTCACCTAAAAGACAGGTGGACAAACTCTTCGAATTGCTTAAACAAGAAGGACTCTCTATTCACACAAGCCTAACAACCCAACTTATGAGCTGGAAGCACTGGCCATAATATTTGCGAAAGAAAAGTTTCACCAGTATTTAGCGTCAAACCCATTTGAGTTATATACAGACAATCCCGCTGTGTCTTGTACTTAACCACCTCCGTTAAATAGGTAAGAAATCAAAGTGGATCACAGAACAACATGCATTTCGATTAAGTGTGGATGACATAAAGGTTAAGGACAATTCAGTGGCAGACAAACTTTCAGCTATTTTCGAGAAAAATAACGAGGATATCCTATTCACCCAGCCCCCCTTTCCTCCTCCTTCACACCATCTAAACACAGAGAGTTCAAAAGCAAAACTTTGTGACTCAAATTCCAGAGTTATTTACTTCCATGCACTCATCACAGGATTCAGTATTATGAGAAATTTATGTGCGTCTGAATGGTAAACAGGTAGTGCCAAATAATAAAAATGATAGTGATTTGCTATTTAAAAAACCAACTGCTATATCAATTTGGAAAATATTTGTTCCAAAAGCATTTCGTAAAGTCCTTTTTAAGTATTATCACAGCTCCCCAATAGGAGCAACCTTGGGAACGGCTAAAACTACCATAAAGGTAAATTTTCCTGGGCTGGTATGAATAGAGACTTAATTAGCTGGGTTAGGTCCTGAGAAAATTATTTAAGATACATACCAGCTCAGAAGTACAACCTCAGTATGTTATCATTGAAGGGAGCCAGTTTGCCAATGGAGCAATTATTTATAGACTATTTTGCTCCGCTTCCTAGGGCAATGAATGGATTTAAGTATAGCCTAACCATAGTGAACAGTTTTTCGAAATTTATATGCTGTTTACCCCTTAGAGCATCCACTGCAGAAACCACCATTGTAGCATTAGATCACGAAATATTTAAAAACTTTGGTTTAGCATGTGCAACTGTCACAAATAATGGAAACCAATTTACATATGTGTTTTGATAAAGGTATACAACAGGTGACAACAATTCATTACTATACCAAGGTTTCAATAGCTTAAAGAGTGCACAAGAATCTTAAGTCAGCACTGATCGCCTATCAGTCACCATGCCAATCACCAAAAAGTGTCAAGCTGATTGAGGTATTATATAGAAAGAACCCAGTTATTTAAAAAATATTTATGGTAATGTGACAATGTAGCATGACAATAAATGGTAAATAAAAGCAAGATAAATTTAAACAAAAATGTGATATGATGAAACAATAAATTACTAATAAAATATAAACTCTTATATTTATCTAAGAGTGGCGAATAAATATTACATAATATTAATAAAACTGTACACATATAGAAAATGAAGCATTTTAGAATGACACAATAAATTTTAAAAAGTATTTCTTTAAAATATTATGTGAATGAGATATTTGCTTATTAATAAAATGAATTATAGATGATGCCAAATAGATAAAGAATATATCAACTAAGGGAATAAATTTGAAAAGTAAATAGTTCAAATCAGAAATTGTTTAAATAAACCATGCATTCACCCATCTGTCGATTTCAGCATCTACCCTTCCATTAATACAGAACATTCTTCTCAGATACACAAAATCAATTACTTATTCTAACAGTTTTCCATTTATAATAAGCTGACAATCATTGAAAAAATATCACCTTAGTTTTGGAGACATTTATACAAAGATCCATTCTGCTTGTCACCACATTCAAATGATTTAATGGATTCTGAAAGTCACTTTAATTCTCAGCCATTCTCCATTAATACATTAAACAGCCTTGGAGACATATCACAACCTTGCCTAACACCCTGTTCAATGTAAAACCATTTGCTCAAAGCTCCAAACACCCTAACACATGCTTTACTTCCTTCATATACAGCCATTATTGCATTTACTTATCATGCATCCACACAAATGTGTGCTTTCTCCAGATCAACGAATGCACAGTATACTTTCTTCCTTACTGCTATGCATTTCTCAATCACTTGTTGCAATGTATCTGGTCCAGGCAACCTCTACCTGGCATGAAGCCACATTGTACACCCTAAATCTTGTCCAAATTTTTTTCACGCACCCTTTCAATAAAAATTCTCCCAAAAACTTTGCCTGGAATACTCGACAACCTAATTGCCCTTTAGTTCTTAAATTCACTATTACTGCTGTTGCCTTTGTACAATGGAACAATGACAGCATTCGTCCAGTCATTAGGAACATTATAAATCCCAGCACACACAATGAACAACTCACACAATCTGGCAAGTAGTACCATGACCCCTCACTTTAGCATTTCCCTTGTGACCAAATATACCTATGCAACCTTGCCATTATTTAACCCTTTTATAGCTTTTAACACCACAGCCTCATTTATTCTTTTACTCATAACATTTTCCCTATTTTCTGATACTCCCCCTAAGTTTTCACCACACAGTTGCTCAAAATCGCTCTCTTATATTGTTTTCATCCCAGATCATTTCACCATGTTCATTCTGAATGCATACTTTGCTTCGTTCTCTTTACCCACTTTCAGAATAGCTTATTTCCTTCCAAATCATTCTGCATTCTTTCTCCTTTAAATTTAATTTGATCTTCACTCTCCTTTACTACTTTCTTTGCATTCATTCTTTTCTCTTTGTCTATGTCTCACAACCTCTTACGTTTTGTTTCACTCTTCACAACAATCATTTGTTTGTATGCTTCTTTCTTTTCTTTCCCAGCTTCTTTCACCTATTCATTACACCATGCAGCTCTTTTTAAGTTTCCCACCGCTGTAGATCAGTACACAGATCGTATACATCAGTGTATATTATTTCATGTATGCTATTTGATGGATTGTTTCTGCAAAGTGTATATCATTTCATTTCAAATCGGTGTTTAGTACATGTCTCTATTTTAAGATAAAAGAGAGAGAAAGTCTGTGAGGTACATCGTACCATTTAACTAAAATTATTTTAACATATTGTGATTTTAAAATAATCTGAACACTTAAATAGTTTGTTTTATAATCTAGTCAGAATATATCTTGTATAAGGGATGCTTTCTTTACCAGATATAAAATAATAAACTTAAGCAAATAAAACTAACCATTGTAACACTTACAAAGCCAAACAAATGTATAATTTTAATTTTTACGATGTTGCCATGTTTTATTTATTTATTTGATCAAATATATGGACTGTTAATTGGAGAATTTTATCCCAAATTAACTTTGCTGCAACCCAAACTTTTCTTGATCTAGGATCAAGCTGCTTGGCAATACAGTGATTGAAGAGTCAATATTAAAGTTGTGTAACCAACCTTAAAACTACTTGTAAATATTCATAGGTCAATGCATATGACCTGCAGTTGACCATTTTGATAAATAGTATCAATAATGATAAGATACTATAATATTATCATTGTTAACCACAAACATTTTTTGTATTTTCTAAACGGTCCTTTTTACCATATTCAAATGTTATGTTGAAAGCTTAAAAAGAACAACACAGAACGTCCATAAACATTATAATATAAAGACATGCATCAATGAGATTAAGAAATAGAATATCCTCTTATAATGTTAATTGAATTATTTTGTCTGTATATTACTTTTATTTACATACACTTCATTTACACTGAAATATGGAAAGCTTGCCTTTTTGGCAATAGTGGAGCGTGTCAAGTTAAGTCTGTAAGCTTTCACCTTAAACAAAGTGTAGATGATCAAATCCCAATCAAGGACTTAATAACTAGTGCTTTATCTGGAGTTCTTCTAGGGAAAAATTTACTGTAGCACAGCTTAGTTAGCCTATGTGTTTAATTTGTATTAATCAAATTTAATTAATTCAAGACATTTGAATATTGTAAAGAGATATAAAACATTCTTTCCACAAGCAAAAATAGTGATTTAACTTCATTACAGTCAAATTATGAAAGTGAATAAGTGTTTGAAGACCTTCCATGGTTTAGGGTTGGAATGGTGTATAATTTCATGAAATATGTAGAGTTTTTTTAATTTATTTTTGACTTTTTACATTGGGAAAAGTGAAAATAAAAAGTTCAAGATTTAACTGATCAATGATCAGACACCTTAGCTCAGTAGTAACCTGTCTGCCTACTGAGCTAAGGTTCCCAGGTTTGATTCCCGGCATGGCTGAAAAATGTATCATTGGTGAGATATGGGTTTACCCTTTCACAATGATAAATTAACGGCTGGGTTGGTATGTTGTGTCTATCCTAGTCTTAAGTTAAATTATAAGGCAAATGAAGCTACAAAAGGCCTAGCAGGCTGGTAGTGGAAAATATATATCTTGAATAAATAAAACTAACCCAAACCATAGCCTGGAAACAGTAATGGATGTTTAATTAACCAATGATTTAGGTAAAATATACAAAGAAAATTAGAGTGGTTCCAGAATGAACTAAGAGTTTCCAAAAGAAGCATTTATGGGTTTAGGTTTTTGTCCACACTCTACAAGGTAGTAAATGGGGAAATTAATGGGAAGATAAATTAATTTATTTTATTACGGTTTGTAGTATACTTGAACCAATAAAGTAAAAAGAATTCTATACTAGAAGTGCTAGAATATATATTTATTAGAATCCAGGATATCTCTTGGTGTCATATAAAATTTTATATATATATATTAGCACCATGTCTTACTACCTGTTCAGCTTATATGCATATGTATTAATAACACTGATGTGTTAGGGAAGAGGAAGGTTGAATTTAGAGGAAGTGTACCCACATTTGTGTGGAGGGAGAGTGGAAAACCATTTTGGATAAGCCATCCTCAATACACCCAACCTGGATTCAAACACTGATCTTTATGTCATCAGCAGTCTAGTCTGATACGTGAATTACGCCTTAAACCATGCTTCCACCAAAGCAGGTTTGATGTCATATTCATTCTATGAAGAGTACATACATGTTTTATTAACTTACATGAGCAATAGCCATTGTGTGCATCTCAGTAATGGCCCGGATTCGACTGACCCACTCATGACGAGCTCGGGCATCTGATGCCCTGAGTTTAAACATTTCACCTGTTGCAGAGTTGACTGTAAAAGTATTGGAATCCTCATCACTTGGAGAAATTACTGCTGCTGCGAGATGAACTGAGCCCCTAGGTCGTTGCCTGCGTTCAGTTTCATTCTAATTTAAAACCAATAAATATTATCTGAAGATAGATGTTAAAAAAAAACCACATAACTATATAATATGACAACATTTTGAACAAAAATAAGTTTTGTTTTTGCATTAAATCCAAGTCTGTTCAGTACACATTTTTATCCATACAAAAGATATTACTTAGCTAAAAGTGAAAAAAAAAGTGACATGAAAACAAAGAAATAAAAAGAAAAACTGCATGTAAATAAGTTAACTTATTAAAAAAATAATAATACTAGGGTTTTCCCATAATCTTAATTAAGAATACAAAAAAAAAAGTCTTAATAAAGGAGTAACTTCAATGTTTGCAGTACCCTATCGATGAATTAACATTATTTGATTTAATAACACCTACCTACTATAAATAAGAAGAAAAGCAAAGCCATAATTTAAATATATACCATTTTATGTATTAACAAAGACAATATTATTAAGAACCCTTGTGACCATTATACTAAGAGTGGCATAAACAATGCAGAAGCTGTAGTAAGAAATGGGTTTAATCCTCACATGTTTTAGTATTAAGACAAAATTTTTATCTTAAAAATAATATATCAATCAATAAATAATTGGAGCATTCATAAATATTTAAGTTATTCCAGACATGTAAGGAAAGTTGAAATAAGTACATAGGTAGCCACCCTTCCTATAAGCACAATCAATTAACAAAAACATTCCCACCGAGTATAAATTGAAGCCATTTTAATATATAGCAATGTCTAAATTTTAAATATACATAAAATGTACATTGTTAAATACTATGAAGAGAATATTTATAACAATAACTTTACTTTAAGATTACAATAATTGTGTGTATCATTAATTATTAATGATACACACATATATTTTTTTACCGAACGATGTTTGGTCAAATGACCATAGAGGAACGAGGGAGAACGAGAGATTGGACTAAAGGGCAATTATGTTTAATGAATGTAATATGTAGGGATGTGGTATCGAAAGAAAAGTATTGATACTGTATTCATTAAAAGTATCGGAAGAAAAATAGTGATGATGTGCTAGTATCAAAAGAAAAGTATCGATAACATTCAGTATGGGTATAAAAATATTTTTTACAAGATGCTTTTTTGCTATCCAACATCTTAAAAAACTTCCATAATTCACTGGGGTGTGCAATTTTTTTAACTACATTCGTTGTTTATATAATCTATCAAGACAGATTATTAACTATTGACAAACAATAGAAGAATGGATGCCCTACATTGCTTCATTTGCTTAAATAACGCAAATAAACTTTTCTGCTTCACCTGCTTGGGGCAGCCTTGTCTTTACTGAGTTCATTGAGCTCTACAAAAGCTTTTGTTTAGTTTGTAATTGCTGTGCTCTTTGATAAAAGAAGGGGTAGTAGACTTATTGGCACATCACTTTGTCAGGCATCAGGCTGTATTGATAAACTAAGATGAAAGAAAAGCTATGAATTATGATGAGCTAAAATAAATTGAATGCTAGAGTTGCTTCTTGATTGTTATGCAGAAAATGAGTGAGAATTGATAAATAAATCCTCCACAGTCCACCCTAGTAAATATTAGAATAACCTTGATATGATGAGTACTCGCAGTATGCCATTATGAGGGTATAACATCAGAGGTTACAATACTTTTCTTATCAAGAAAACTGATTTCAAAATGTCAATTAAGCATGTATTTAGAACTAAATAAATTATATAAGTAATCTTTATGTAATCATAAACGCTTAAAATCTAGGAATATTAAAGTGAAAGTCCATAAAAATTCCACAACTTTAAGTAATTACCAACTAAGTATGGCAAGTTTCAGCGGCAATTAAAAATATAAGAGTCCTTCCAAAATGATGTTAAGGCAATATTAGTTGTTATTTTAAGCTACGAGGCGGGTCTGGAAAGTAAAGATACATCATGTCGATGTAGCTAGGGGGAGTTTAAATGCTTGTTGTGAATAGAATGGTGTTGACCTTGATCCTTTTGGATCTCCTTTCAATTTGGTTTGGCAGTACAAGAATAGTTTTTGTTCAAGTGACACGTTATTAAAATGGCAGCGCCAATCCAAGATCCTGCCAAATGTTAAATTCATTCTGTGATACGTTTTCTGAAAGCAGAAGGTAAGCGACTAGCGGAAATTCACGAAAAATTTCTGTTTGTGGTGACATTATGAATTGACAAAATGTTACTAAGTGGTGCCGTGGATTCTTGGTAGGAAGGACTAACGATTTCTAAAGACCTTCTTCAAAAAATTTAAAGAAAAATTTGTGCAGATCGGTGTTTGATGATAAGAGAGTTGTATCACATTATTCCTGAAGTGTCTAAGACTACGATTCATGAAGCCGTGACAGAAAAATTAGGTTACAAAAAATTGTGCGCATGCTGGGTGCCCAAAATGTTAATGGACGAAGAAGAGAAAAAACGGATGGGTTCTGTGCTCATGTTTCTCACGCGTTACACAGAGGATAGAGAGGAGTTTTTGGACTCTATTGTGACTGGGGATGAACCATGGGTTTATCACCACACTCCTGAATTGAAGCAGCAGTCATTGCAATAGCACCATACTCATTCTCCCAAAACAAAAAAATTCAAAACGTCGACTTCAGCTAAAAAAAATCATGGCTACAGTTTTCTGGGACAGAAGAGGCATTCTCCTGGTTGACTTTATGCCTCCTGACACAATAACTAATGCCAATGCATATTGTGAGACCTTTAGATGGATTCGATGGGCCATTCAGAACAAAAGGAGGGGAATATTGACTGATGGCGTCTGCCTGCTCCAAGACAAGGCTCGGGCCCACACTGAGAGTGCCACCACTGAGTTGCTTGACAGTTTCAAATGGGAAGTTTTGGATCACCTGCCCTACAGTCCAGACCTCACGCCTAGCGATTACCACTTGTTTTTTCACTTGAAGAAACATATGGGTGAAAAAAAAATTGACGGTGATGATGAGGTTAAAGAAGAAGTCATAATATTTTTTAAAGGACAGGCGGCAGACTTTTATGACTTGGGGATACAGAAGTTGGTTCCCAGGCTTAATAAGTGTTTGGACAATGGCGGTAAGTATGTAAGTATTTTTCAGTAACAGTTTAGTTAAAAACATTTATTTGTAAATGCTATGGTCCTTGTATCTTTACTTTCTAGACAAGCTTCGTAAATACTTCTGTAGTTAAAACAAACTATTATGTAATAGTTACATAATAAATATTGGTACATTAATACATGTTTCATGTACCAAAATATTTTATTAGTATTTGTTTTAGTTAAAAAATCAAGCAATCAAATAAATTGTATTATGTAACTTGTGAAATATTATAAGCAGCGGAGGGAAACCTTATTTGTGTGTCGGGGTGTGTAGGATATTTGGGAAGAGGATGGTAGATATTTAACGACTTTATTTTTTAAGGGAGCACTCCTTCCTCTTTCTTCTCCAAGCTGTAGCTGTGAGACCAAGGTGGGGCAGGGGGGAGGGGGGGTAAAAATAAGGAAAAGAGATAGTGCTCTCACCTGCCCAAATGGAAGGTTATAGAAGAAATAATCAGTTTGGCCATTATTATTGTGGGAGTGGGATTATCCTTTAAAATTCCCACATGATGTAATTTTTAGAAGGGGGCTTTTCCCCCCCTCCCCATATGAATATTTCTGTATTTCACAATCTATTGAAGATAGGAGTTTATTTATTCACCGGTATTCATTAAATGAGTCAACTGCCATTATGAAATGTTTTTGGTGAGATTAATTATTTCAATTTAATAAGGGAGACTTCTATTCCCAGGGCACAACACATCTAAAAAAGATGGAGATAAGATTTCTTAGACAAATTATTTGGGTTGGACACACTTTCAATATAAAAGTGTTATCTGAGAAAATTTAAATGTTGGGGCTTATGTGCCCCCAGGTCACAGAGAAGGAAAGAACAGATTCACAGCCGCTAGGTTAAACATGTTGCGCTCCTTTTTGAGGCTTTACTCCTTCAACGCTGGAATCGCTAGGCGCAATCCTCAGTGATTACAGCGCAATCAAGTGAGCATTTTTAAACAACTCACTTTAAACTCGAATGTTGGAGGAGGAGGATACAAAATGTGAGCTCCCCGAGTTAACCTGTCGGCTGGCGGTCACCGAGCAAGCTTCAGGTAGCGCCCTCCCCCATCTCTAACCCCACCCCCCCTTGTCAATAAGTAACATAATCCTGCCACACAAATAAGTTTACTCTGACTGCACATTACAAATAAAACTTGAAACACAAAGGACCTTTTCTTTTTTTCTAATTAAGGGACTGGCTGAAAACTGCTATTATTTGTTAAGGAGAACTGAGAAGAATTGCAGACGTTTAGAAATACCAATTTATTAAAGAAGTGGTTGGATATTTTTTAATATTGTTTTCACCAAAATGAGGGTGAAAGTTCTGACCAGTTAAATAGTTTAAATTTTAATTATAAGGTGTTTTTTAAATGTGTGATATCTTATATTATATATAGAACCGTATGAAACAATCCCACAAATTGTGACCCTATCAAAACATGACTATTTGATTTGCTATGTATTTAAAATAATTAATGTATACTTGAAATAATTTAAAAACTGGTATTTTCCCGGTGTAAATTAAAAGTCCCACACTCAAGTAATTAAAGTTAAACAAAACTATAGGATAGTTTTTAAATAGTTCTAAGGGTTTCTGTTATTTAAAATTACGTAGTAAACACTAAAGTTAAACTATTGTATTTTGTGAGAGTACGTGGATGCAGGCCGGATAGTAATATAAAAATATTGCAGACAAACGCGCCGGTCAGCTTGTCTCGCGGGCCGTTTGTTTGAGAACCCTTCCTTATCATTCGACCTTGAAAGGGGGTTCTGTTTGTTAATAAAAGTTAAATTCGTTTGAAATTTTAATTAATCATATAGGGCCCATAAGTATGGATAAAATAATGTATAGTTTATTGAAGCAATTATTCAACATATTATATACCCTACACTCAATTTATCTTAAAAGTTAGCAAGCTTTCTTTTATGAATTACTAATTACTAATAATCCCGCACGGCTTTGCCCGTGACCCACAGTGTTATAAGAATTATTTAAGCACCACCAGCCCCCCCACAATGGTGCCCGTATCTCTGAAACATGATTCTAAAACTGATAAAAAAAATGTTCTTCAAAAATTTGTTTAAAATAGTCTAATAAAAATCGAATTGAAAATTAAAAATCCTGCTTCGAGGTGCATTCAGACCCCCTTCCGTCCACCTATGTTAAAAATTTCAGATCTCTGTGCGCCGTAGATTTGGCTGATCATTGCACACAAACAAATACACAGACAAACACTTCCTTTTATTATTATAGACTATGATGTAACATTGTAGCTTATAAAATACGGCTATAGGCTAGACTAGTTGATAAAAGTATTGATGTCACCTTTCAGTGTAAACCAATTGTAGGCTACATACATATTATTTTGATAAGTGAGATACAAAATAAATAGGTATTGCAAAATGATTTCCTATTTACTATTTAACATATTTTGTTATTAAATGAATGGTATTTTAAATAGGAACTAACGAGTATGAAAATACTCATACAATTTTAACGTTATTTTATCATCACAAATTAAGAATAGATACTTATTGGTTTTACCGTTCGATCTTTTAAATATGTTGCTGGCTATCTTGCATACAACGGAAATTTCACTGTAAACTCTGCATGAATACATTAACAAAGTGTGATGCCAACGTGGAGTCATGACATGATTATCTAATTTTTCATAGAGCATATCTCAATAAAGGGCATGACGATTTAGGGAATCTCAAATCCCCTAAAGATATGTTCACACACATATCCTAGAAACATTTATTGAGCAATTTCCTTATGTGCAACAAAAATAAGGTATTGTACACATAATGTTTGGAAAGGCATTGACGAAAATAAGGATAATATACCCTCATTGGCTTAAGCAATGCAAAAAGCACAAGCTATTTTGCACAAAGCCACCTCTTTAAAGTTATAATCCACAATCACTTTCTGTGGACTGCAAAGGAGAATATTTAATATTTAGGGAAACCGACAGAGAAAATATTGAACGTATTACACCAATAATCTCATCTCGTTGAGTCAACTTTGGAGAGTTGAGTACTTGTGACTTCAAGCTGATTTTGATCACAATTAAATGTAACAAATTAACTGTGTTTTGACATATTTCTATGAATCTAGAGTCTGCTCTCAAAAGTAATATTTGTAGTGTGTTCCATTTTGAAACGTTGAAATAATTTTAATGGTTTTAATGTTAAATAATTGTGATTGTTTTACAAACAAAACCAGCTGTTTGGCTTAAGTTTTAGGTTAACAGCTTTGGCTTTTAAATAGTAGGTTTTGATAGGAGGTATGTTACAAAAAACGATTAAGTTGTTAAATTGTGTAAAAGATCAAAAGAAAAAAGTACTTGGCTCGTAAAAAAGTCCAAATTTTGATAACAGTCAACCCCCAAAACCGAAAAGGTGTTTTTTTGCGATGCCGTCTGAATGTGTGTCTATATCTAGGCCTAGAGCCGACACCATTTTACTGATCAGGCTAAAACTTAGTATATATGGTTTTTATAAGGTTCCTCCAAGGATTTTTTGGAATTAGAAATTTTACCTTAAAAGTGAGGGTAGTTTACTAAAGGTAAAAAAGAGAGAAAACAAGCTATCTTGAAATCCTCTGTAATTATTTTTATTAATTCCGTATCTGGGCATTGTTTATCATTATATACTAAATGGCCGTTCGAATCATTCCATGAACATAATTTTAAGGGTAATTTACATAAGCCGATATTGCCAATTTTTATTCATATCTTTGCGAGTATTTGAGACACGAAATAACTCATTATTGTAAGGTTGTAACAAAATTAAAATTAAAAAACCCTTTACTTGAAATATACTTTTATAAAACCAATTACGTTAGGATTTTT
>CABFWB010001887.1:16721-60079 GCA_902151455.1 Timema bartmani | reverse complement strand
AAAAAAAAATTAATTGAGGTCTCGGAAAACGAGTTTATTATTATGCTTTTTGATGAAAATATGTAAAATCTGTAAAATATGAATAATGAACAATAGGTTTCTTTCATGCCTCTTTGTGGAATATGATGCTCTTTTTTTCCATCATGTTTCTGCAAAAAATATATATAATCTGGTTTCACAAATCTTATGAGTTTTAAGTAAATGTTTCCATTTTTAGACAAAGGGGAGAGAAAGTTTGTGTGGTGCACCATACCATTTATTTATTGAGGTAGGCCTAGTTATTAGCATTAATAATATGGAGACAAGTTAATATTATATAACTTATAAACTTGTTTGTAGTTTCTTATTTATTAAAACATTATTTCTCACTTAGTGGATAATAAAACTGATATCATAGAAGAATTATCTATTGAAAACATTTATCTACAGTTAATTTCGACCAAATAGTCCATTTCAACTGCAATTTAAAAATAATATACCTAAGCATTAGAAGTATAAAGCACAGATATGAGGATTTATTATGTTTTCTCTCTTATATTAAACAAAATATTGATTTAATAATATTAACACAAATGTGGATATACGGGTATGATACATTATTGCTTAAAATTTCAAACTACAAGGCCAATTTTGCCTGTAGAGACAATAAATTAGGTGGGGGAGTTTGTGGTTTTGTTAGAAGAGCTTAATGATTTCAAACATGGAACTTTGAAATTTTTATCAAAGGTTTCTTTTTGGCTCTAGACCAGAGATAGGACCAAATTTTGTGAAATTCATCAACATGTAAGAGATGAAAAAGGGGGTTCAAAAGTTTTCAAAATTCAATGACCGTGCATTTTTTAAACTAATGGACAGAGAGCCTTAAAGTTTAAAATGAATGTTTCTTTATAGAATTGGGTGAGAAATTTTTAGGATTTTTCAAATTTAATCGCCTAAAGGTGTGTAAAGGAAGGAAAAAAGATGCAATAAATTCCATGTCCTCCAATCAAGATGAAATTTGATACATGGGGGTTTATAGGGTCGCAGATTACTAATATGAAATTAATTTATGTACGGCATCCACACGATGGGTCCCAAGGTGCGTTGGTGAAAAGTGTGTTCAAAACTACCAAAACTAATATAAATACTTTCGAGCGTGATAGAAGATTGAAATTTTGAAGACAACCAATGGGACCACTCCAGATAATTATAAAAGTATGAACATTTTTTATTAATAAGTGGGAACCTGGGGCATAGGGAAGGGGATACAAACAGAATAAAAACCTTTTATGTGTGCTAGCAAACTTAAATTTGACAGTCGTTTAGGAGGACAACGCCAAATAACCAAATAAGTCTTAAAAATATAAATTTCTAAATGATAGAAAAATGATCTTAATATTTACAAAACTAATAGAAACAACTAATTCACAGTGTGGTAGAAAATTGAAATGTATAAGTATAGTAAAGGGACATGCTCCCCAGGCACAATTACTCATCTAAAAATGGAGATGGAAGATCTTCGCTAAAATCATTTGGGAAACTTTTGATAGAAAAGTGTTGTCTGAGAGAATTTAAATTTAATGTCCCCCCAGGCACAACTTCTCATCTAAAAATTATGGAGATGGGATTTCGTCACTAAAATTGTTTGAATTGGATACACTTTCAATTATTTTCAATTGTTTTATGGAATAATTAAATTTTGGGGGGTTTCTACCCCCTGGTCACAACTTTTCACCTAAAAATGATTTATATTTAATTTATTCGCTAACATTTTTATGGTTGGAAACACCTTCAATATAAGAGTTATTTGACTTTAGAACACTGGTAAACCCTGACACGCTGGCGTTTAGGCTCGCAAAACTTCACAAGCAAATCATCTACTAGTTAAAGCCATTTTATATCTTCAATGCAACTAAAGTAAGCACCTACTAATCGTAGAAAAAAATCTTAACTTGAAATATATTTAATAAAAGAGCTAAGTTTTATCCATACCGCCCCTGCCATTTATGTAGTATAAGCAAGAACACCAAGTGAGTGCCCTGCTCGTAATTGTACTGGTGTTGCATATTATGCTATGATGAGCACTGCTGATGCATTCATTGTGAGATGTGTATGCCATCAAAAATATGAATTTAACAGATGTTGTAAGTTGTCTAAGTTAATAGGGTTCCAAATTAGAGTAGGACTTATCAGTGGTTTATGCTGATTAGTGTTAATAGGCCTAGGCCATGTACATTTAAAATTACTTTTACTTTACGTTAATTAACCTCAGATAGGCCTACTTTTTCCATGCAGATTCAACCTTAATAACTGTCAAGATATCTTGGTTATGTTTATTATTCAAAATTTTGCAAGAAAATGTATGAAGAAGATTAGGCTAACCTCAGAAATCCTGTGGTGTCCTTTCCTTTGCCAATGCAACCGCTTTAGGTTGGATTCCCAAATGATACTCCTTATGGGATCAGCTAGAAATATTTTTAATTTACAATTTTCTTTTGTGTGACCGCATTTCACAGCACTACATATTTGTGGCAATTTGCTTCAGTAATAAATTAAATTTAAATAGCTTTAACACTTGGACAAGTACGTAGAGCTCACGATAAATTTAAAGTGAAATATAAAATGATTGAGGAATTAATGAACATAATAAAAGTGCAAAATAAAATATCTTGCACTATCACAGCACTACAAATGTGTGGCATTTTGCTTCGGTAATAGATTAGATTTAAATACAAAAAATGAAACATAAAATAATTCGGGAATTAAAGTTAGATATATTTCAAGAAATTAATGAACATAATTAATCTGTAAAACAATCTTGCCAAAGTAGAAATAAGACCAACAGAGATAAGCCAAATCTTGTACACCCTCAAAATGGCGGTTCATTGTTTTAGTTTTTTTTTATATCTTTCCTGGTTGGATATTAGCACTGCCATAAGGTAGAACAGATAGCAAGCACTCATCAAGGAATGCATCAAGGTTATTCTAAAAAACATTTAATCCCAGCATCAGTGAAAATCACAAAAAAGTTGTTTCTTTTGATAGCGATCCCATACCAGATTAAGAGTATTGATCCCATACCAGATTAAGAGTATTAATACCAGTAAAAATATCAGAAAAGGAATTGAGTAAAAACATACTAGTATCAATACTTTTTTCACATCCCTTGTTACATGTATATTCGCTGTCTCGAACAATAACATTTTTGATGAGCTGCTGAATTAAAAAACTTTGTTTAAGACCCTATATCATGCTGTATTAATCAAGAAAAATTTCTTGAACCAGTTAAGCCCAACAATAGGTTACCTTTATTTACCGAAAAACGTGAAACCAAGTTATGTGCTAACAGTTCTACTCCTTTAGGTTAAACCTATTTAACAAGGGTTTTTACATAGAGGTTAGGATTGGGTGAATTGAAAGTCATTCAAATTTATTTGTATGTGAATGTGCTCTTCCTTTATATTTATCGATAAAATCAAAAGCACAAAAGAGGCAGGGGCTATGGTGTTAATAGAATTGGCAAAATGTTGAAATCTTTTACACATTTCAATCACATTCCTATCAACTTGAAGAATGTATGTTACTTTCACTAGAATGTACCAAAAAAATAGGTACATGGTCAGTGAGAGGACCATTTCTCAATTACATCACGACAAAGCAAAGACAGGCTCAGCTGAAGTCTAAAACTGACTGCCTCATATCGCTCTTTGTCTATCTCCCACCCTGATGGTAGGTGTAAAATATTAGATAGGTATGTTAATATTTGCAAAAAATTAAAATTAAAGTTTGCAAAGTAAAAACATCATAAAAATACACTGATCCAAATTTTCAATATACATTGAGCTGTGATGAAATGTTAGTAAGATCCAATCTATTACCAGTATAATACAGGGTGGGGCAGAAAGTGTAGACACTTTTTAACAAAACTATTTCTTTACTATTTTAACTATTGAATGTTTCAAATTAAACTTAAAATAACAACAACAAATAATTTCCTACATAACCTTGAATTATTCATTTTTTTTAAATAATGTCTTTAAAATGACCACCATTATATGCTGTACACTGCTGTATGCGCTCCTTGAAACTTGACACACTTTGGACAATATATGTGGTTAAATTGCTTCAATTTCCACCACAATTCTGTAAGTTCCTGAATTGTTCTTGGGCAAGTTGCATACACATGACTCTAACATGCCCCAACGTGAACATGGAGGCTAAGCAATGTCCCCAAATTGTGAAACAAGCTTCCCAGGAAACTTTGTGCTAAGCACTTCATTGATGTTCAACCTTTCTGACCTCTGAACTGCTATGTAAGGGAACAGATACCGACAACATGTGTTTCCAGCAAGATGGGGCAACGGCTCACACAGCCCGAACATCGGTATAGTCAGAGGACCAATTATCCTTCGGCCAGCCGCCTAACTTCATCACAACTCAGGCGGCCAGCATGGACTTTTTCTTGCGAATTGCTCAAGAGCAATTCAGGAGCTTAGACAATTCAACAAGATACATTGCTCAAAGTCATATCACAATTCGAGAAACATGCATACAACAATGTATTGTATATAATGGTGGCCATCTTAAATACACTGTTTTAGGAAATTAACAATTCAAGGCTGTGTAGAAAATTGTTTATCTTTTGTTGTTATTTTTAAGTTTAAATTGAAGCATTTGGTAGTTTAAATAGTAAAGATATTGTGTTCTTAAATGTGTCAAAACTTCCTGCCCCATCCTGTACATGGACGAAGGAAAAGACAAGTTCTGCACGGTGACCAGAAGAAGTGCTAGACCAAAGAATAACACAAATCAGGCCTATAAAACTAATAGTCAAATAAAATGAGAAATACACTAACAAGGCCTATTAAACCAATAGTGAAATAAAAATAATTAACACTAACCAGGCCTATAAAGCCAATAGTATATAGAATATAATAAATAATATTAACTAAGCCTGTCAACCAAAAATTAAAAACAAATAAATTTTGAGAATTATTAAGTAGGCCTATCTTCTTCAACTGAAATGCAATGGATAAACCCACAAAAGTATTCAACTTTGTGCCACCACATTTTTATTGTTATTACGTTTTTATTCAACATTCTTTAATGTTGGTGTGAAACATGAACATATAGCTTATCTACAGTATGATGGGTGGTGACAGCTAGCAGAAGGTTCTTTATTGTAAGCAATGGCTGAAAGTCACTAATGTCAACCTATTCAGACATAATTATTATTTGCTTACTAATATTATATTATCAGTAAAAAGGATTATCAAAGATTCCAATAATACTTTCAGCTAATGTTTGAAATAAAAAACCTTCTGCCAGCTGCCATTTATCTATACTACCACCGTGGATGATCTTTTTATATTAGTAACATTCCAAATTTTATCAAACTCTTCTACTCAGTGTAAGTCATTTCAGCCTTATTTTCAAACTTTCTAGCCTGACAGGGGAACAATGTGTTTGTTTAGTTGATGGTTTATAGCCCTGACATAAAGCAAACACATTTTGTGAACGACCTGGCCTTTAACAATATTCACCCCATCCAACAGATTGTGCTAGTTTTTTTAAGTGAAAGCAAGACCTTGGTACAATTATTTTAGAAAAGAAATCATGCCCGAGCTGACGCCTTAATAGTGGACTCTTCCTTAAGGGCCACAAATTTGGAAAGTATTACTGAAGCTCGAGGCAAAATGGACACTCGCTATAAGTCAAAGAGTGTAGAGGTGAATTATTCACTCCTACTCACGTTTTTTAGGCAGTCTTGGGAGATGGATGTGTGACAGGTACACCAACTTGGTTTTTATCATAAAATATATAAAGGCAATATTGATTCAGAATTTGCTAGCCATAATTAAGTATTTCAATAAATCAACTAAATGAATAAATGTAATATTAATTTCATGTGTAGCCTAACAAAAACATCTACCAGGATCCGAAAATGGGACGTCCAGTGAGAACATACTGAATTAGGCTTGAAAGTGGTGTCGTAAATAGGGACTTAAGAGTGAAACTTCTACTGTCGAGGACTGGGAGATCGAGGTTCGAATCTCGGTCGGGTGAACTGGGAGTAGTTTTTCCTAAATTGTTTTCCACTCTCCCTCCACGCAAATGCGGATTCACTTCCTCTATGTTCAACCTTACCAATTACTAATCCATTAGCGTAAATAGTACTTAAGCGTATAACCCGAACGGGTAGTAAGACGCGGTGCTAAATAATTAATAATTAAAAAAGAGTGAAACTATTCTAGTGTAGTGTATCCTACCTTATAATTTCTTAGAAGGTGCATTCTGTTTGACCCCTTTCTTGAACTAACCTAGTTTCAAGTATTATGTGGGCGGACTTCCTGGACAGACCAGTTGAATGACTCAATCAACACTAAAAGATTCATTACTTGGCCGTCGCCATATAACCTGGGATATCACTAACAACTCCTATTTTGTCTACCATTACGCAGCTCATGGAGGAAGGCACATGATTTAGTATGTCGAACATGTGCCATTTGTCTGCCCCCACATGTCACAGGAAGTCACCAGCAAACAGTTATTCTGTTGGGCTTTGCATAGCACATTGAGTAATATGATGTCTAATGTTGGACATGCGCAGTTACCATGCACATCTTCCAGAAAGTTTGAGGTGAAAAAGGTAGGTTCCAGAAACCGCGCATCCTTCCTGTTCCTCTACCCCCCTCTATATCTGTCTCATGCCACATGAGTATGGGCTTCGGGAGGTTACATAATAATTATGATGTTTTGGATTAAAATATTGACTAATGCATCGCATGCATCGCCTGAGGCATTCTCAAAAGAGGTGAATGAATATCTAAATTATCATTCGACTTAAATGATCTTTAAAATATTTTTGTTAAATACTTTGGATTTTTCAAAATTATTTTTGGTTAAATTAATTTATATGTGTAATTAATTATATTTCAGGGAAAACATCTTCAATGCAACTCAAGCACAAAAACATTAGTTTTAATTGAAACATTGCTTACGAGGATTAAAATAATGTAGGTTAAACTATCTAAGCCCCCATTTTTATAGGAAACCAACTTTCGATCACTAACATTGAATGAAAGTCTATAAATATGTCTTATTTGATTTATTAATTGTAATGTTAATTTAAATGGTTATTAAAAACTTCCAATAATACCTCCTTATGGATTATTTTATAATTTATCTTTACCTAAACAATTAAACAGGTTAGCAATGTAGATAAAATTGTAATTTATTTTTTCCACCATTGTGGCAACATGAGTTTTCAATTTTCAAATAACGAGCTTCCTATAAAAATCAGAATGTACATGCATTATTAGTCGCACATGGTAAACTAGAAACTCATTCTACAATTATATTTGTTGACAATGAAGAATATAATATAGTTGCATTCAAAATTTAGATAATTCATAAGAGTAATTACAATGCATAATGTGAACAGCTCTATTCCAACATTAATAATTAATTCACCCATTACTATATGAGAAAGAAATAGTCATTCTATAGTGACAATAAATGGTACGGAACTCCGCACGGACTTTCTCACTCCAATGTTTAAAAATTGATATATTTACTCAAAACTCGTAATATATGTGAAATGAAATAATATAGATTAGCAAACCCGAGCAAAAATTAACTTTGTTGGAGGGGAGATGTTGTATATTATAAAATGTTAAATATATAACTAAATACAAACATAACATTGACAATATTTAAGAGGTGATACACATTGTAAACATTTAAGGGGCAAAATACCTTGTAAGCATTTAAGGGGTGATAGACCTAGTTAACACTTAAGGGGTAATATACTTGTTTAACATTTAAGGAGTAAAGTAGTTAAAACAATTTTTAGGTTTTAGTTTGGATATTCAAAAAAATTCCTAGTCACTCCAAAATTTCCTGATAGTTCCCTGATTTTTCAAGCGAACGGAAATTCCCTGATAATTCTAGGTTTTCTAGGTGAGTAGACACTTTGAGTTATTTAAATTGTTTTAAAAAAGTAGCTCAATTACTTTGCAGCAATAAATATCAGACCAGAATTCTGTTGGTTTTTTTTTCAAACCCGCCAGGGATTATTCCTTGGTAGAATAATTGCTAATTATGTTATATCATTTATAATTGAAATGCTTTATGTTAATATATATAATTCTTCTGTACGTGTGTATGTCACTGAACTCCTCCTAAACGGCTGGACCGATTTTGATGAAATTCTTTGTGTGTGTTTGAGTGGGTCCGTGGATGGTTTGGATTCACAATTTGACCTGGTAGGTGGAGCTGCAATCGGGCTCTAAGATTTATTTGATTTTTTGGGGGATTTTTTTGGGTGGGGGGATTTTTTAGATTTTTTGCATATCAGAACATGTAACCTCAACATTTCACCCCCCCACCACCACCACCACCCCCCAATATTTATAATAATGAATATAATATTAGTAATTAACCGTTAAAAAAAATCATAAGTTCATCAATAATTGACCGTTAAAACCTTCTGAAAAGTTCATGGATAATTGAACTTCTGAGAATAATTCATAGTTATGTTTGTTTTTCGAAACAGCTGGTATTTGTGGTATTTTTTGTAATGAAGCTTTTTATAAATATATTGAAAGATTTGACCTATTTTGTCACAATTAGTTATGTAATTTTTCCCCGGATTTTGATTTAGTATATACAGGCAGGTGCCAGACAGACTGACTGGAATCTATACAGCAGCCAGACTGGCAGGCAGGCGCCAGATAGACGAGCTGTGTGCAGCGTGTTGCGACATAAAAAAGTCACCCCTCTTACTCTGAGCAACCTGTGCCAGTAGTGAGCTGGCATTCAGTGTGTACACACTGATGTTTGAGTTCTCTTTTGTCTGATGATCAGATTACTGTGAAACTGTGTTGTGGTAGATACTGTGTCATTATGCCAAGAAAGTGTGTAAATCAACCAGATACTTTCTGCTATATATGTGGGGAATTGATATTTAAAGCTCAATGGCAAAATTTCACTCCACTCGTTAAAAAATGTGATGAGCTATATTTTCACTGCAAAGTAGGGGACCAAGATAAGAACTGGGCCCCTTATATCTGCTGTTTGACCTGTATGAAGTATCTGACAGATTGGGTAAAGGGGTCCCGGCATATGTGCTTTGCAGTTCCCATGGTTTGGAAGGAACCCCAAGATCATTCCTCAGACTGTTATTTTTGTTTAACAAATTGTATTAGATGATTTGGTAAAGCAGCAGAGAGCTTACACCAATAGAAAGGTTCTGATAGGGATTCGTAAAGTGGAGCTATCTACAATGGCCTTGTGGACAAAGGTCCAGTAGGAAACAGGAAATATTTTATGGTGCTAAAATTTGTCCAAAGGACCAGAAATTAGGCAGTAATAAAGTTCCACAGGAAAGACAAATGAAGAGGTGTTATTGCTGTCAGGTGTTAGACTACCATATCAGGGACTTTCCCAAAGAGGACAATGGTCAAGGGACAAAAACCCTAGCTAGCTAGGACAATAATTAATTTGTACTTACTTAAGTATCTCAAAGTAGAACCAAATAGGGTGAACATAACAGAGCTCTCTTAGCTTCTAGGTTTGAGAATATGGATCGGAGAATTTAAAGAAGTAGCTATGCTAGATACAGGTGTCAAGAATATTTTACAAAAATAAAGTTTAATACGCCAAACTAAAACTTGTGACATAAAGGTGCGTCATAGCAAATGGACAATTCATCCAAATAGGGAAAAAGAGTAAAAACATATGTGCAAGTTAATTCTTTTTAGAGGCCCATTTTATTTTTAGTTGCACATGTGTTGGTCACAAAAGTGATATTGGGACAAAAATTCATGTAAGGGACAAGAATGAAGATAGACTTGTTTAACAAAGAAATAATTTTCCCTTACTCGCCTCTAAATGTGGTTGAGAGGTGGCGATAGAAAATATGACCAAACAGATCAGTATTGTGAAGGACCAAACCAAAATCAAGTTTGACAAATTGGTACAAGAATATTTCAACGTGATAAATGACCACACTGGATGCACCAATGTATTTATGCATGAAAGTAAAAAAAACATTATTAGAAAATCCAACAGCCCTTATGCTGGTGATTGGTTGAACTATGACATGGTACCACCTAATTCTACCCCTTTTCCTTGTCAACTAGTCTACTACCCCCCCACCCCCTTAAGAAAAGTTAATAAAACACCTGGTACAACATTGGCACAGCACTCTCGGAACAACTTGTGAATGTGTGCAATGCCAGGCCTCCACCGTGATTTGGATTCCACGTTAAACTGTAGGTCCTCCATTTCATCTCACAATCACCCTACCATTACACATTAGCGTAAGTGCGTATAACCCGAACGGGTAGTAAGACGCGGTGCTAATAATAATAATAATAATAATAATAATAACACTCTCGGAAGGCAAATCTCGTCCAAGGTGGACATATAGTCATGTAAGCAAATTCACATTTCAATTTTATTTAACTTATAAGACCAAAATCTTTTAAAAATTCTCTTTAGGCAATTGAAACCATAATCTGCTAATTTTAGGTGGTTCTTAACGTTCAGAATATTTAAGTTGTTTTGTGTGTGCCCTAGGCCACTATTTCAAGTATGTTTTTCTATATAGTTAACAAGATAGTTAATTGTTTCTAGGATGGTGGGCTTAGTGGAATAGGGATAGTGTTTGAGGGTGATCTTTTATTACCTTGTTTGTAAGTGTAAACTATGGTTGGTTTTTATCCTGGGTATTATAGTTAATTAGGGGACGACTAATTAACTTCAATTGTTTTTACATTTAGCAACTCTGTTAATCCCGGACTAAAGGTTTGCTCTAGTGGTACTACATAGCTTTTATCCTATTTAACCCCTTTGGGTGCATACGTCTAGGACATGTTAAGAGCTAAGGTGTCTTCCCGTTGAGTGAAACGGGTTATAATCTTATATTTTTTCTTTTATAGAAGGACATTCTTCGTACAGTAATTGGATCTCTGTTGTAATGTGAAAAGACGAATTTATTTCCTGGGGGTATAAACTTTTTTTTTTGTAGGAATTTGGAGAAAGGCTCGCTTGGCTGTTGTGAACCTAGCGATAACCATTGATAGCATTTTATTTTCTTGCTCTCACTGTCAGTTGGCGACAACGTACATTTACGTAACGGCTTCATGCCTTTGATTTATTTGTTTAAGAGAATTATTGTGGGAAGGATATTAGATTATTATTATTTGGTCCATGTCTCAGTAAAATTAGTTATAAAACAACACCCTGCCAGTTTTTCCCAATCAGAAAGAATTGAGGTCATTTTTATTTGCACTTAATTGTTTCCTTTATGTACATCAACTTACTTGCTAAATATTTTACATTGTAATATGTAATTATTTTTTATTTGAAATATTTATTATATTTACTATAAAAACCATGGTCAGAGTTTCATCTTTATGTTTACCCTATGAAAATTTAGTTAGTTATTTATTAATCATTTGTACCCGACTGTTAGCTATAGAGAGTTATCTTTGAGACTAGGCTGTGACAGTTAGGTGTGGGTGCAGCGAGGCTATAATGTTTTGGTAGTGATTGTATCATAGGGCAAGAGGGGGGCAAGTGGCGTTGACCAGCCAACAAGGACTTACTGTGCTAAAGCTAATTTCAGGTGTTTGTAAATACCTTCAGAAGGAACTGTTGCTTCTCTTTCCTTCATTTACTAACAATTACAATGCTATATTTATAGCCTTTCACTTTGTGATTTTTGCACCAAAGTGTTAAACATTGATCTGATTCTGACTCAGAAAGTTGGGACGCCAGTTCGCAAAAATACATAGGCTTTCATATTTTAAAATAATCTACATACATATTAAGTTTGTAGAAAAGTATTTATTGTATTGAGAACTAGATTAATAAAATATGTTTTCAAACCAAAATATATATGAATAACTTTAATTAGAATAGATCTGCTGTGGTGTCCGCATGGTATAAGGTGTTAGTCTCTTGTTAGACTAGATTGCCGATGATAAACTGGTTGACAGTCTAAGAAAATTATAACATGATTGAATGTACTGAGATAACATTCCTATGTATGACTAATTATGAACCACTAGTAGCTTAGATCCTGAAAACTACAACACCAGCAAATTATGAACCACAGGTTGCCTGACCCTGAAACATCCAACATTAGCAAATTATGAACCACTGGTAGCTTAGGCCCTGGAATATCCAACATTATCAGAGTATGAACCACTGGTAGCTTAGTCCCGGAATATCCAACATTGGCAAATTATCTACCACTAGTAGCATAATCCCTGGAACATCCAACACAAGCAGATTATGAACCACTGGTTGCCTGACCCCTGGAACATCCAATATTATCAGATTATTAATCACTGGTTGGTTGACACCTGGAATGGAACATTCAACATTAGCAAATTCTGAATGACTTGTAGTTTGACCCTGTTATCCAACAAGTGTGTGTACCAAGCCACTGGTAACCTACTCACTTTAAATCTCATTAGTAATTATTTTCAGAAGCTGTGATTCAAACCAAAACTCTATATGGTGAAGTTTAATGTATGATATAGTTCCATATTATCTTTTAACCAGTGTGGAGGTACTATTTATTTAGTAAATAATAATACACTCCCCTTATGGGTTTATTCCTTACCTTGAGCCACGTAAATCAACTCTCATCTTTTAAGTTCACACCGATTCTTGCATGATTTTGCATGTTTGGTTCATTTTTTTGGTCTTAATGTGCGTTGCTTTTGAGTGTTGAACTTAACCATGTTAAATAAACATGCAAAATTAATATCATATTTAGAAAAGTCTTATATTAGGAAAACTCTAGTACTCATATGACATAAGATATATTTTCAATCCTGTTGTGTTGTTTATATACTTTTTAATATTCAATTTACAACCAGTAAGACGAGGGACACTCATATATTCATACATTCATAAAGTAAACTGTAATATTTAGATAGAAAATCAAGATGTGTTTTAATGCACTAACAGAGGAGTCCCTTTGACTCTTTGAGCTGAAGCACAGAACTAATAAAATAAAATATTTCTCAAGCTCCAAATGACTATGAGAAGAAAAAACAAAAAAATAAACTCAACTTATTTGTCTTTGCAACAATACCAAGTAGCACGTCACAACCCAGCCCTTGACTGGTGGTAGTCTGACCCTGCCTCTGCCTGCTAGTCTGACATAGTGATGTTTTTTCGCTATCCACGTCTTATCACACGTCCAGGCTATGGACTTATACATACTAATGAGGAAGGTTGAATTTAAATTTTATTTTTATTTTTTATTTATGCGTTTTACTACACATTCAGGTTATATTCTTGAGTACTAAACACACTAATGTGCTAGGAATTGGAAAGGTTGAATTTAGAGGAAGTGAGCCAGCATTTGCATGGAGGGAGAGTTGAAAACCATTTAGGGACCCCCCACTCCCCCAGTTCACCCAACTGGGATTTGAACCTCGATCTCCCCGTTCTCGGCAGTCTAGCTCAACACGAAACTAGCGTGTTAGCTAACTTCGCCACCGAGGTGGGTTTGAATTTAAATAAAGTGTACCAGTATTTGCATAGAGGTAGATTGGGAAAATATCTAGAAAAAATACCTCAATACACTTAGCCAAGATACAATTTTCATATCCGGTAAACCAGATGAGAGAGATCAACGCCTTTATTCACAGGATGGGACAGGTGTGGGTGTTAAATATTGTAATATATACAAAAAGTAAGCCAAATAAATGTTTCAACTAGAAATAAAACATCTTTAAACATTTGCAAGTCCTATTCTAATTAAAGTGCTAAGTTATTCAAATATATTTTTGTCTTAACGAATAGTTTATACGTTTAATTTTTAATAAAATATGAAAGTAGTTTTTGAAAAGCTTCAAATTATGTAGATGATTTAAACTATGAAAGCCTGTGTATTTTTGCATTTTAATTTATAACCTAGGACCTAGGTTGATTTTGCACAATTTATATATTGTTGTTATCGATGTCACAACACTAACTGGCACTACAGAATTCTAAGGTAGTTTACACAAGATTTTTGTGTATTTTTGATTCTACCATAAAGGCTATCAACGACTCTATTGCTGAGAAAACACTTTGGCAGGAAAATAACCACAAGTGAACTCTGCCAGAATTCGAACTGGAATCCCAACTCCCTGGGAAAGTCAGATAAACTTCAAAATTAAACGCAGACAAAAATGACAAAGCGCGATGTTAAAAATAGAACATTGTAAGTCTTGGTATATGAAAACCAGCGGCAGTTCCTTCTGAAGGACAAACAAAATAAGTTATTGCATGGTGTTGCCAGGCCATCAACACTTAGCCATATGGCAACTCTCACCCCTCTTGCCAACCTATGTTAAAATCACTACCAAAACCAAATCTAAGTAATTCTCTGAGAGGCTTACTTGTTAAATGATCTTAAGGGGATTTTTTTAGTGGCTAAACTCAAGAAGATGGAAAACACATACTAAATTTAATCAAAAAGGAGACTGGTGGATCAGAAAAAAATTATTGAAAATTTATTAGATACCTCTTACAAGGGTATTTTACAAATTTATTAGTAAGGCATTGTTGTCCCTGCACTATATCTGACTCTGCTGTGTAGCTGATGGAATTTTAATTGAGGAAGCAGCATGCATGTATAAGTTTAGATACAAACTAGTATAATCTAACTTTTTTTTTTTACATTATACATTCATACAAGCCAAAAGGGATTTAAGTTAACTAATAACAAAGGAAATGAATTATCTGAAAAGCCATTACCTAATATTTAAATAGATTACCATTATAACTGAACTAAAAAAGGGTGTGTTTTATTGCAATCTAATTAATATCATTGTTTATTAAATACACACTTTTTGAGCCACATAAGTAAACCACTCTAAAATCAATTGATGAATTAAAATTTACCACTCACCAGATAATAGCTGAGAACACCTGCTTCTGGAACAAGAACAAACCACCGATACTGCCAACCTTTCATAACATTTGTATATTTAAATAGTTGACCTTCAAACAGCTGACATAATTTATCTGATGTCACATTAGATCTGAAATCAAATACAGACATGTGTGTGAAACTCCCAATGTTTATAAATATCAAAATAAAATAAGTAAAACAGTAAATCAGGGAAATGTGAGGGCTATTCCAAAATCAGACTCCGATTGGCTGGTAAGAAACTCAAAAAGAGATTTAAAAATGTCATTACATACTAAACTTATATAGGCTACATGACTACATTACTTCTCAACATAGTCACCACACAAATTCAGGCACTTGTCATACCAAAGCACTAGCTTTAGCAATCCCTTGCTAAGAAATTGCGCCACCAGGGTACCCAACCAGTTGTTGACTCCATCCACAAGCTCCTCGTTGGTTTCAAAACGCTAGAAATGATAATCACTTGGTGCGAAGTCTGGGCCGCAAGGGGTGGTGACCCAAAATCCTCCAGTTTTACTCCTCGAGTAAAGCCTTTGTGCAAGCCCAAGTGTGGGGCCGTGCATTGTCGTGAAGGAAAACGATGCCCCCCCTTAGTGAGTAACTCATGCCTTTTGATTTATATCAACCTCCGAAGCTTCTTCAGAATTTCACAATAATGTCAGAGGTTTTTTGTGAAACGCTGAAGAGGCTTTAGATAATAATAATACTTAACACCGCATCTTACTACCCGTTCGGGATGTACGCTAAGAGGCTTTAGAGATCAAAGCAAAAGGCAAGAGATATTCACGAAAATCGCCGCTATCCTTCACAACACCGCACCCACAAAAGCTTTACTCAAGCAGTTAAACTGAGAAATGTTTGACCCTCTCCCCTTGCAGCCTAGACTTGGAGCCAAGCAATTACCATTTCGTAGGAAACAGGAAGGTTTGGATGGCTACCCAGTGTTTTAAAACCAACGAGGAGCTCATTGGAGTCAACAACTGGCTGGCTGCCCTGCCAGCGCTGTTCCTTGAGAAGGGATTGCAAAAGTTGGTGCCACAAGTGCCTGAATTTGGGTAGTGACCATGTGGAAAAGTAATGCAGCTATGTAGATAGGATGTGTGTATAGTAAGATTTTTGTATTTATTTTTCACTCTTTTTAATATGAAAACATCGGTTGATTTTGGAGTAGCCCTAATATAAAAAGTAAAATTAACAAAAAGAGTTAATTTTATCTAATTATCATAGTTTTTAATAGTTATTAATTTGCAAATATTTTAATATAACTAGTATTATATTACAATTACATAAATTATTTTTAACTTATCTATACAATTTACCACTTTGCATAAATGTAATGAAACAAAATTAATAGGAAAGTAACATTAAATATTAACATTTGAAAAATGTTTATAGCTATTTTCAAATAAAACTTGATCATCTTAAATTTTAAACCCACTCATGGAAGTTTATATTGAATTAAGTTTCATGTGTAAGTAAGAAAATAACATCTAGAGACCGAATAACTGTTTTTATCTTCTTTTTAGCATCGCATCTTACTACAAGGTGGTTACAAAACATATTTCACCAAACTCCCTGACTTTTCCAGGCAACATTTTTCAATTTTCCCTGACTACTTTTTTCCAATTTTAATGGTGGATGATGACTTTTGTTTTATTTATTATTGATCACATATTAAAAAAAAAAATTTTATCAGTTATTTTAAAAATTAAAATGTAATTTTATTTAGGTAGGCCTATTTTTAACTTTTGTTTTAGTGTTTAGTTGCGAAATTAATGGGATATTTTAGACATATTTTTTAATTCCCTGATTTTTCCTTATTTTTAATTAAATTCCCTGACATTTCCCTGTTTTCCCTGTCATCCGAAAATTCCCTGACTTTTCCAGGTTTTCCCTGTCATCCAAAAATTCCCTGACTTTTCCAGGTTTTCCCTGTCTGTAGCCACCATGTACTACACTTCCAGGAAATACGCTTTGAGTTCTATCTTTTTTCTATAAGATGAAAGTGTGTGTGTGTATGGGTTTTTTTAAGGACAAAAAATGCGTTTACGTATCAGCGTGTCGGACTCGGTTTGGCCACGAGATGTTAGTGTGACCAACCCATACCGACTAAAAAACCTGACCCTCTTCTCCTAGTTAAACACAGTGCCAAAAAAAAAATTACTTTAGAAATTCCTGTTCATAGTACAAAACAATGTAAAACACTTCGCTAAGTTAATAAAGCAGTTATTACAGGGCCGTAACTACCACCAGAGCAGTGGGACAGTGCATAGGGGTGCATAGGGGGCCCCCGTGATCAAGGAGGAATGTTTTTTAAATATATTTTGAATGAAAGCAGACCAAAGCTTTAATCAAAGTCAGATCGTCTCAATATATTTAACTCTCGTTTTTCCTTGTCAATCTGTTAAAACTTTCGCTATACGAGACTAAGAGTCACTGGTAACGATAAAGGATTGAAAGGGGAGGAGAGAGTTAACTTGCTGGTTGAGATAGAGTAGGTAGGGACGCAACCCGCGGTGGCGAGTGCGCATAACCATGACTGCGCATGATTCAACATGGCGTCTGTGGTTGTCACATCAACAGTCGACAGTCGACTCAACTCCACTTGGTTTTTCAGTTCTGTGCTTGCTGTGCCAACACAACATTTTACGTTATTTGTTTGGCTCAATGACAGTTTGGAAAGTGTGAGATTGTGATTGTGTTATGAGTTTTTTGTTTGAATAAACATGAAACATACATACTTTAGTGGTGCCAAGAAAAGAAGAGAAAATGCGCAGAAGCAACTAAAAGCTCAGTGTACTCAAGTTCTTGGCTTAGTTCTCGGTCGCAAACTCAGCCCACGAGGAACGATAATGAGACAGGTAAGAAGAAGGACTTTGAAGTTTTAAGTTTATTATAATTATTTTTGTCATAGGTATGCACTCAGCAAGTGATTGTCCTCTTTCGAAGTAATGTACAAATTGGTATGAACTAAACATACAAAATTTTACTCTCTCTCTCTCAAGGCAGCGAAATTTCAGTATGTGGGAAGGGGTAGATGGCAACTTTAATGTTTGTTTTTACATGGGCACAGAAGGGCCAACAAGGTTAGAGAATCGCTTATAGCCACCTAAAAAGTGGGGGTCCGGGTTAATTGCAAGAAAAATAAACTCTTCTATGTTCATAAATGTTTAAATACATACGACTGAAAGGCCATACATGTTTTGCATGTTCTATAACTGCTATGTATGGATGATACAAGTATCATTTCAAAGATACATAAGAAACTGGTAGGGGCAGGGATGCAAGGGAAAGACACAAGAATTGAATTGGAACACAGGCAAAAAAATTTTACAGAAAAATTGCAATTTTTATGACTTTATGTAGTGTTTTAATTTTCAATCATCAAACTAATATTACTCTAATTTTTTGTTTTCCTTTTCCCTCTTTTTTTTGTTCTCCCCTCAAGGTTGAAGAAAATCTCAGACCAAGATGAAGAGAGAGCATACGTAGACGATTCAGAAAGCATTTTAGAAGAAAGAAAGATTCATACAAATGATGACTCTCATGACATAGAAGACATTTAAATATGCAGTACGTTGTTACAAGATGACCTTGACAAAAATTCAACTCCCAACTCAGCTCAACTCTTCAGATGAAGAGGGTGTGTCATTCAGTAAAAACATAAAAGACATAGAGGAAGCTATAGGATAGTATGATATCTTCCCTAGAATTGTTGAAGACCAAGACCCAGAGATGAAATGAAGGCTTATAGCAGCTGGCCCAAACCTACATAATGGCCCTTTTCCGAAGAGATGACAAACGAAAGACCAATCTTTTTCAAACAGCTATTACAGTTTTACAACTAGGGCTATATTAAAACTAAATAGAAAATGGTTATGCTACTCAAAGAAGCTTGATTGTGTTTACTGTCTACCATGTTGGTTGTTTCCCCCAACAAGAAACACATCATAGAACTCACACTCAAAGGTTTTTGACCACTGTAGTTAGGGACTGGAAGCATATTTTGGAACGTATAATAAGTCATGAAGGTTCCAGAATCCATGCTCATGCTTGTGTTATTTATGAACAGTGGTGCAAGTGTGGGACTATAGACGAGACAGATGAGAGAAGGTTGGAGGATGAAAAAAGCTTCTGGCGCAAGGATGTTGAATGTCAAGGTTTCTAGAGTATAAGGTTGGCCCAGTTCAGCCAGTTTTATGGTTCACTTAGCGGGAGCTGATGACGTCGCTTCGTGACCAGAGCCACTCTGCTGCGCACAACCGTACAAACTTCTTAGTGTAGAGCGTTTAAATAATCATCCTACACTGCTGTGTGATATCTCAAATATAGTGTTTTATATGTACTTATTCAGCACAATTTGACGATTACAGAAGTACATTTTTAATTCTATTTTAAGAATGCAATAATATTATTTAAACATTAAAAAACAATACATGAAACTGTATGTACGACCTGAGAAAAGTACTATGCGAGGATTTTTCAGCCAGGAAGTTTTTATCAGTAGGAAAGTTTTAGATAATAGTCTGAAGTTGATCTTTTGTTCAATTATTTTTTTTCATACGGCAGTTGGTTTTGCAGAAATAATATTATTAAGTCAGTGGTACAATAACTCAGTTCTGCATGCCGAGATCTAAAAGTGGAGTAGGTCTGCGGCTACCCTAAGCTATTTTTCCTACTCACTTTATTACTCATACTAGATACAACGATTATTGTTATTAATTATTTAGTACACGAGTTATTGTTATTATATATTTTATTACCTCAAATGAAATTATAATTTAGCGTGTTAATAACATCCAGACTTGCCTATTACAGAGTATTTCAGACTTTTGTGTTGTCGTTAATGAACATGTTTTATAATAGCAGTATTCAATATTTAAGATGTGATTTTGAGGTCAAAGTCCACAAATATGTGTTGCTTCCAGTTAGAAAACAATCCTCTCACCATTATTACTTGCATTTTTTGTAAGGACATAAAATTTGATCGAACCTTGGATCATACTCATACTCATATCCTTCATTTAGTCAAATTGAAGAACTACAACTTTTTCATGTGTTTATTTATTTTCCCCGGCTATCTTCAGTATGTTCATCACGTCTTCTAGAAATCCTTGATGGATACCAAGGGTAGAGGTCCATTTTTTTAGAATCAACAAACCTGGTAGTGGATAATAACATTTTTGTTGTTGTAAATACACATACGTTCGTTTACCTAAATATCACAGAGTCAAGGCAACTACAATTTCTTCCTTTTGTCATGAACTTTGCGTTTATTACAAAGCAATAAATCCAAATGATTACTTGTAAAAACAGTACCTTGTTTTCCTATAATTTTTCAACTAATTCGTGACTATTGTTCTTTTTCAGAGAAATAAGTTTACTCCTGAGCCTACAAATTTCCAAATATTTTTGTTCCAATGCACTTTATTGTTTCAGTAGTTTGGATTTCAATAATTTGTAATAATTTCAGTCTTATTCCCATTGGTTTGACTTAATTCGTCGCATAGGTTTTGAGACACACAATTACTTGGGTTTCCTTTCTCTGCATATCTATATGAGATAGTATATCACTTATTATTTATTTTTTCAATCTATTTTAATGCTTAACTTCACGGGTAATACTTTCCCCTTGGATAACATTTTTGAAGACACAACAAGGAGGTGTGGTGCAATGCTTAGTTTAAGGGAGGAAACAGCAGACAATTTTAATTTGTTTTTCTTAGGCCAGTTCAGCCTGAGGGTCACATTCATAATCATCAGGTAAATAATGTTCTGAGTAAATAGAACATAAATCAGGATTCCATTTTCTATCACGTTTACAAAGATGAATCCATCTTTGTCTGGCACTAGTATATTTAGGAAAGTTGTGCTATATAACACCAGGACCCTAAGTTATCTTATGGCTACTATTGCACATGGGAACAGTACAATACTTTCCTGGCATTTTTAAGTAGTGTTACAATACTTTTTGTAACATTTCACGGCTCACACATAAATAATTATTAAGGCTACAATAAACATACAAACATTTACTATTCACAGTAAATTTGGTAGCATACATGACATAAATAAGAAGTGAATAACGAGTGTGACACCGCACGACCACATGTAGTACTGAACTGAAGCAATCCGACGTTAGTACGGTGCAGGTCATGAGCTGACATCATAGCAGCGCCGCGTGCTCGGGAAAAGCTGACTGCAATCCTGTATAGTGAACGAGCCCACCTTATACTCTAAAAACCTTGATTGAATGTGACCCTAACCTTTGCAACATGCAATCTCGCTTTTCGTGGGACTAGTGAGAGAAATGAACATAGCAATAAGGGGAATTTCCTTTCCATCATTGAGCTCCTTTAAAAGTATGACCTAGTGTTGCACCAATTGCGTCAGCGTTCACATGGTGTGGTAAAATACCTAGGTCCAAAAATCCAAAATGAGCTTATTAACTTATTATCATCAAAAGTTAAAGATAAAATCACTCATGAGCTTCAAATTGCCCTATTTTTTCACTAATATTGGACACAACCCAAGATTTCTCTAAGGCAGACCAGTTGAGTGAAGTTTATAGGTATGTGAAAATGGTGAATGACAAACAGGAAAACCTGCTGAATTGAAAATTTGTGAAGTTTTCATCTCCTTTAGGGAAATCAAGGATCAATCAACACAAGGTCTTGAAGAATAAAACATGAAAGCGCTGCACAAGAAAGGTTTGGATATAACAAAATGTCTTGGCCAAGGTTACGATGGGGTGACAGTAATGAGTGGGGCATACAATGGTGTGCAACAATGTATAAAAGAAAAAGCACCACACGCTTACTTTGTACATTGTGCGGCACATAATTTAAATTTAGTGCTGAAAGATTCTGTTTAAGGAAACAGAGAAATTTGCCAGTTTTTGAAACAGTTCAAAATGTATATTGCTTTTTTGGTCATAGCATTGTTCGCCGGGAGGAGTTGAAAACAGTATACCAGAGTGGGTCTTCCAAAACTAGAACGACATTAAAAACCCTAAACCCAACTCACTGGGCTGGCAGATATGATGCAGTGTATGCCCTTAAATATAGGTTCTGTGATGTGATAAAATGTCCCAGCCACAAAATTCTGACTAGCAAAAAAAGCCAGGAAAGGAATGAAGCTATACAACTAAACAAATAACTGGAAACATTTGACTTTGTCCTATTCTTAGTTATACAATGCAAAGTTTTAGAGTCCCTTAACATTGTATCAAAGTCTCTGCAATCTGAGACTGTTGATCTGTTATATGTATATGACTTACTGGAGTATTCCCTTTGTAAGGTCACCGAAATGCGTGGAAGATTTGGAGAAATGGTGTCTGAGACTTCAGAGATGTGTGAACGTTGGGGAATCAATAAAAAGTTTCGCCAGAGCAGGCTTCGTAATGTAAAAAAAATTCAACGAGTTATGTGAAGATGAACGGTTAAAAGAACCAAAATTGTTTTTTAGAGTAACTATGTTTGAAATAATTTAGGGTGGCCAAAGTTTTAAAATATGTACTATAACAGTTAAGTTAACAGTATATATCATAATAAGAGTTTTATTAATTATTATTTTTGTCTTATACGTCTTTAAACTTAAGTTTATAAAAATGTTTACACTCGACACCATGACAATGAAAATACTTTGATAGAACTGTATCGAGACAAAATTCAAATATATCGTTTCAGGCCAACAATAAGTGCCTAATAAGGTCCGTAGTATTAGAACTTTTGTTTGTAAAATGAGCCGTTACTCCAGAAAAATTGTGTCGGGCTGTAAAAATATTTTTACACCCGACACTAGGCGATTGTTTATTTGCATAAACACAGTTTTTGTGGTTTATGTTGTCATCACTTAAGAACAATTAGAAAAACATACAAAAAATAAATATGTTATATTTTGGCATCAATTGAAAAAAGAAGAGAAACATCAAAGCATCACTTGAAAAGAGGAGGGAAACACCAGAACCTAACTTAAAAGAGGAACATTTAAGGAAAAAGAGAGAAAGAGATGCCAAAAGAAGACAAACAAGAAAAAATAATCCAAGCAAATGTGAAATTAAATATTTTCAGGTAAAGGAATCTGAGCGAGTTAAAGAGTGGTACAGAAAAAAAAATCAAGATAATTATCTCACCACTATCTAAGTAATCGGAAACTTTACAAGAAACAGCCAAACCCTATTCTCCATATGGCAGCAGACAATCTTTAGGAAGAGCTATTAAAAGGGCAGAGAATCAGTTACCTAATTCCTCCAAGAAAAGGAAAGCAGTGATTAAGTCTTTGGCCAAAGATGTTGGACTACATGTTACTCCATCCACAAAATGAGAAGCCCCTTACTAGATGAAATTAGACCTATAGATGATGTGGTCATTGCATTTTATAATTCAAATGAAATTTCTTTGCAAGCCCCAGGACGATGTAAATGTAAAGAATAATTTGCAATTTAACTTTATAGGCCTAAATATTTTACCTTAAAACTACCGCTTACCTTAGCCATATTGCCTAATTTTAAATTAAATTCAGTATTAACTTCACCGGATCAAAAACATCCAATAGCTAACAACACACATCAACAAGACTTATTAAAAGAAAGTGAGAATGTGGGATTTAGAGGTGGGAGATAAAAAATAAAAAGAGGGGGGCCCTATTATTATCTGTTGCCCCAGGGCCCCCAAGCCTCTAGTTATGACCCTGAGTTATTAAAATATATCTTTAAGAAATATAGACCATGTAATATTACCTATTTACATGTCCTCCACTTTCATAGTTTCTCTTACATTCAATGCCCATGTTTTTGCCGCATGTGACAATGGGTACGATTTTGTTTAAATATGTCATCAAATCAAAACTCACTAAAATCACAAGAGAAACGTAGAAACATAAATAGTGACGCTCTTTTGTGTTTACTTATGTTCTTGGCATTATTATAATAACCCAGGATTGTTTGCAGAGTTTAATATAGAAACTAAATTGTTTATTTGATCAATATTAGCCTATTCAAAGTTCAAATTTATTAATGCATGAAAGGTTAGGTTAATTTAGGTTGGGCAGGTAGCATAATTATATGATACATAAATTATAGACAGCTTGAAAGTTAGGTTTGTATCATAATTATTTTGCTATTTTGGTTAAAAAAAAGAATCTTTTATAAGTTATGCCTTTAATGATGGGTAGGCTACCATCCTCGTTTATAGTAATAACATAGGCCTATAGAGTAATGCTGCTAAAATATGTATTATCTAGGCCAAAATATCTTGGACACCACCGTGTTTTCGATTGACACTTTTCAGATATTGTTACATAACTTGCCAAGTAAAATACCATGACTTAGGTGAGTACGTATTTAATTAGTTTTATTAGCCTATACTATAAAATTTACGAACCAAGTATCTTGATACTGTTAAGAAGCAATTCATGGTGTTTATCCTGTGTGTATTAAAAATAAAAAAACCTTTATGATATTATGTAGCAAATAAAATAATAGCTCAAACACTCATATATTGGGTATAATTCCCTATGTTTCTTTATGATAACATACTAATAAAAACATGTAATCATACGAGTCTATAAAAAAAATAACTTATTTTTACTGAACCATAGGCCTACACATGATTATTTTTAACCCTTCAACCATTTGGGCTGTAAGCAAATAAATTCATGAGGCTACAACCGTTAGCCTATTTATTTATAAACATTTGCACAAGAGCCTAAAGTACCTCAAAATATCTAAGCTCTGAACTGTTTTATGTTATGAGTGGATGTGCTGGGAGGATATTTTATAATATAATATAAAGCTTTAGTACTCCTAACCCTATTGTTAGGAACTTAAAATACAGTCACACTATGGTACCTTAGAAATAAAATGGACTAAGGCATATGTACCTATTAAAGAAAATACAGGTGTAGTTGACAGACAATTTCTTTTTGGAAAAAATTATTTTTATGAAAATAACACTACAAAACAAAGTTATAAATTACTTTTGATACATGAAGGGGAAATATGTTAAATTATTTTGCTTAAATAACTTAATACAAAAAAAATCCATGGTGTGAGCCTACAAGCAAACTATACCAATCAAACAGCTGCCGCTTTTAACAATGATAGTGCCAACATTTTTTGGAAAGAGGGTGTCATGTGGTCAGCAGAGCGAGCCCTCCGGCCATTAATCTGTTTTCTACACCAAAACTGTTACTTCTTTATTTAAGTAGCTCCTTATTTGTCCTGATGGGGTTGAGTTTGACACCATCCCAGACCTACTGCTTCCCAGATAAGTTTTGAAAACGCCGGGGATCAAACCCGGAAACTCTGGATCTGTGGCCAGGAAATTATAAAATAATTAATTTGTGAGTTTGTTACTTCTTTCAACAATGTATAGTGATAAATTTGCTTAAAAAACCCTAGACTAAATAAATATACATGTCCGTACCAGCTTTTATTAACATTTAATATTTTTTTTCAGATATGGTAGGTTAGATTAGGTTAGGTTAGGTTATATTATTTTGTAATTCATAAGAATAAGATTATTTTAACAACTAGGGCCTTTGATAATGTTTAAGAGTGTACAATTGTTTGTGATTTGAATTTCACACCAACCTAACATTATCCAACCTTCCGTGTCTAAGAAAGTTAAATGTTAATTAAAATTGGAATGAATATATTGAGTTGCTTAGAAGGAAGTTTATTTCGGAGTTTGGTGCGTTTCAGGGTATGTCAACGAATATAGCCAAACGATATCCAGTAAAATTCGTGAATCAAATTTTTTTTTATTTAGATTTAGGCCTAAATCAATTTTATCTTAAAACATTTCCATTTTAGGTGACAAATGTAATTAACAACGTTTTTCTGTCCCGCTATCTTCGTAAAAAAAATGTGTTTGCATATTTAGACCTAAAATTACAATTAATGTAATGATCAGAGACCAGGGTTCGAACCCTGTATACGTCAAAGTATATTTGAGCTATGATATGTGTATGTTTAATTTAAAATAATGATTAGATCTTAGTTAAATTCTAACCTTTGACCAAAAGCCATCGTAAAAATCAACAGATGTCACTATAAAAGTATGTAAATAAAAAAAAGTATTTCGAAAATCTGAGAAATGGATCAAACAAATATCCACATTCAAGGACCACATTAATCAGACATTACTCTTGGTAAACATAGATCAAGAAGAATTGAGGGAGGGTAAAAACCTAAAAAGTTGCGTGGTTATTATCTATGACTAGAAATATTTTGTCTAACTCAAGGTTAAGATATATAGGTCCTCTTTAGTTTTTGTGATCAGACATTGAAGCCAAAAAGCGCTAATATCTCTGCAAATTAGCACGCACCAAATTCAAATATTGTAGAGAAGTTTAAACCACTGTGTTTTCATTTTATGGTCTTAAGGCTAGCACAGACTTTTGATCTCAATAATATAACTGGATGGACAATTGGACGTCTGTGGCTGAAATTTTTGAGTTGTCATCTGCATACCATTATGTAAGAGAGAAAAAAACTTTCGGGTATCTCTTTCTCACCTACGCCCATACAAGACAAAGTGGCATTTTGACATCGTTAATTAATTTGATTGAATATATTAGATACAACAATGTGTGATTAGTTAAATGAAATAAATGTGTTAGTAAAAGCTTTGAAGAGTATAACAAAATTTGGAATTGGTGAGTTTTTTCTTTAAATAAGTTGATGTAGGCTAATACATACGATGATTTTTGAAGGAAGCTCGTTTTCAAAGGCTTTATCTCGTACCAGTATCCTACCCTACAGTAGTGTTTAGGTATGATAAAAGAACTTCCAGAATGGAATTTCTACTTCCGTTCTAAATGGCTGTTTATCCTACCAAAATAGGTACTAACATATTATGATAGTATTCTGGTACAAAATAAAGCCTTACAGATTGGGATTCCTACTAAAATCAGGGTTTAGTAGATACCGTCTATAACCTATATTATCGTTTTAAAGTGAGACTTCTACACAAAGTTTATCATTTAAACATATGTAATACAGTTTTTAGCTAACTTGTTTCATTATAGTTATCGAACTTTCAATATAATATTGTCTTTGAAAGCAATATACAAGATATGAGTCAACTTTTATTTTTAAAAATAGGTAATATACAATTTTCTACAAGCCTATTACCTAAGTGATCGTTTGAAAGTATAGCAACTACACAAAATTTGTCATTTAAACAAATATGATCACGTAACTTATTAAGATACTTTATTCATTATATTTTTCGAACTTTCAATATAATATGGTTTCTGAAACCAATATACAAGCTAATAACCAACTTTAAATATAAGTGTAGTCTTGGCAGACTGTAACCAACATGGATGATAACTACAGATTTAAATATATTAAAGATGGCCGTGTCTGATGAGACGGGACGTGGCAACAAACATTTGTCATATTAATTTGGCTGTTGACATGGTTTTTTAAACTGACCAATAGTGATGGTTGTTTGACAATACAATAGCCTTTCGGCCAATAAGACACCTTATTTTATTTATGCCAATAAGAAACGTTGTTTGAAATACATTTGTAATAATTTGAAAAATCTTTCGTCTGATCGTGGTCCACCATTTCTATTTCAGTTGCAAAATAAGCTTCTATTTAGAGATGCAACATCCCTCTTAAAAACACCGATATTGAAAACATCGATGTTCTGACGATAAAAACATCGATGTTAAGAAACATCGGCCATAAGAACGATACATTGATGTTTTTCCAATGTTTTGAAATATTTTAGAAATATTATAGAAAAGTGACCACACTTATTATGTCTTGTGATTCTGTTACCATCACACGGTTTAAAGTGAGATCACAGACCTCTAAAAACACAAATAAGAACTAGAAATGTTTATATCATCATCAGAAATTTCACATAAAATATTTCCTATATATTCATACATTAGGGATACCAGCGTAAATCAAACATTTCCAACCCAAAATATTAGGTGAATGAAATGTTTAATGAGTAATCGTTGCTTAACTAACTTAACTTATACTAGACCACCAAACTAAAAAAAACTATCTTAGATGGTACAAATATTTCTTTAATTTAATTTACGTAACAATTTTGAAATGGAGTTAAGGAAAAGAAGCTTAGACAATCTAGTTCCCAGAAGCCTATTTCTTTCCTAAGTGATGGTTGCCCCGACTTCCGAGAACAAGCGCTCGCTCGGCACAGACGTGGCGACGATGGGGAGGTATATCATTGCAATCTTTGCAAGTGTTGGAAAAAGAGACTTCATATCCTCCCAGATTTCAATGACGTCTCTTTTTATTGGTGTGACAGGGGATGACGGGTACATCTGAACCTCTGTTTCGCTGATGGTTCCTGTAGTAGTAGAAGATGATTTATTTTTCATATTTTTGTGTGTCAACTGTTTATGGTATTTCCAAATATCAAATTGCGAATCATTATTTATCATTGCAATCTTTGCAAGTGTTGGAAAAAGAGACTTCATATCCTCCCAGATTTCAATGGCGTCTCTTTTTATTGGTGTTAAAAAAATTAAACTTTTTTAGAGGATTTGTGTTTCAATTCTGAAATTCTCTCGAATATTCTAAGGAAAGATAATCTTTCTTATTGAAAATATATTTTTCAGAAACAATAATAATAAGATTACTTAGATATTTTTTATATGACTATTACTATCGCATTGGCTTTATTATTTCATATTTTATTACAGTTAGTTTTATTTTTACAGAGTTTCACTATCCATTCGAGATGTATTATATGTATTAATTATGATAATGTGTTAGGGATGAGAAAGGTAGGATTTTATTAGAAACCATATTGTAAAAAACCACCCTTCAACAAGGTAAATATAGTAGAATAATAGAAAATATGTCCGACACCTTAGCTCAGTTGAGAGCATGGCAAATCCTTTAGGGTTTGAAAAATGTGAATATTCGAGGGTCCCTTCCCTAGAATAAAGTAACTACTAGTACTCGGAAATACTGTGGGCAGTCTTGATAACTTAAATACCGTTTTTATTTTGACTCCCTGAATCTCATGTTAACTTCAATTTCAATATAAATCACATACCAACATATGAAATATAAATAACCAGTCTCAGTGACATAGTTAGCTAGTTGCATTGAGCTAGACTGCCGAGGACAGGTTCAAATCTCAGTCGGGTGAACTGGGGGTGGTTTACCCTAAATGGTTTTCCACTCTCCCTCCACGCAAATGCGACTTTACTTCATCTAAATTCAACCTTCCCAATTCCTAATCCATTAGCGTAATTAGTACTTAAGCGTATAACTCGAATTGGTAGTAAGACACAGTGCTAAATAAAAAAAGAAACACGAATAGCACAAAAAAATTTTTATTAACTTATTGCTTCTAGTGAACACAGCCAGCAATACATATTAAACTTGTTGATGCACAGTCTAATAGGAGTAGTAAGTCTATTATGCAAACACAAAGTAGTGTGAATATTAAAAATAACTGAAATAAACACCCCACCCCCATTTCAAATAATATTTAGACAATATATAAAAATGTGTTGAAATTGAATGAACCAGTAGCTCTTTTTAGGTATTTTAAAATGAATGGTTTTAAAAATTTTAACATTTATCATTTAAAATTGGAATGCAAATAATTAATAAATTAATATCAAAGTTTTAAAACATTCACACATACCCCTACAGTTAAATTAAATCCAGAACAGACACATCACCCAGGTCATTAATTCATCGCTTTGAAAGGGAAACCCACATTTCATCAATAACACATTTTTCGGCCATAGCGGGAATTGAACTTAGAACTTTAAGTTAAGTAGGAAGACAAGCTACTGATTGACGACCTAAGATGTCGGACTTGTCTTTAATGGAATCCTACAACTTTCAGGTAAGTGTATAGAGTATAGGACTTGACCAGCTCCCGTTGAAAGGACTTTATTGGAAAAAGGTTCTCTCTCTAAATATCCCATTTGACACACACAATCTAGTAAACTAACAGGTGTACAGTCTCGTACAGTGAAGTCTTCCTTTCAAAACCATAAATGACTATAAAATATCTGAAGGTAAAACTTATTTTTGGGGTAAATTTTGTGATATTTGGAAGGAGGTATAGGATAGGTGGATCAAAACATACAAAAGGGACAAACACAATATGGCTTTTACAATTAAAAGAAGAACACAGTTCACGCTTAACATTGCTGCCAATTGAAATTCTAACGGAACTCATCAGGAGGGAGTTTAAAACGCGCAACACAACTTCATAAAAGAGTTTCCCTTGCTTATAAGTTTATAGACACTTTTTCTTGTACCTTCTTCCAAATTTAGCAAACTACCTTTTGATACATTTAAAATTGAATTCACTAGGGATGTACCGATGCGGATATCGATGAATCGTTATCGGCCAATTATTAGTGCATTGGCAATTAATCATAATCGGCAATTATTATGCCAATTAATCGGGTTTTTTTAAAGTAAAATTCAAAGCAAAATTTTCTATGTAGAAGTTTAGTGATCAAAATCGCAAAAGAAAAAACATATACACACTGTGTCTGGATTGTGGGTCATGCAAAGATTTCATAACCAGATGAAGAAATATAAGTTCATATCGTTGATAAAACTAACAATCTAGTTCCAGCTTTCACCAGTTATGCAAAGATTAATCAAAAATTAAGATTACCAAAACCTTAACTGTTGATTTTTAAATAAAATCTTTTTGTATTAATTACATTAACTGTTATCATTCTCTTAAGCATATTTCCCAATAGTTATTAATAAATAATCGATAATCGGGACTAATCGGTGTAAATAATGATAACACAAACCATTATTTTAAACAATCGGTAATCGGTTTTACTGAATCGGTACACCTCTAGAATTCACCAATAATTGTGCTTGAGCTCCCTGAGATGAATATTTATTTACCCCACACCCCATAACTCATTTTTTGAGAAAACTCCAAAAACTATTGGCCCTGTTTGAAGGTAAAGGATCCAAAGATATAAATACACAATGCTTTGATATATATATATATATATATATATGTATTAATTAAAGCGGTATAAAGCTTCAAAACACAAACACCACAGGATTATCATTAATACAAACTTAAATCACAGTCAATAATTTGAAAACAGTCTTGAGTTTTCCGATTTTATTCCCTCAAGTTGAGATCTCGGGCCAACAAACTGCGCGCTACGTACATGAAGTTTGATTTAGTTTTCTCGAATCTCGCAATGGCCTGTTCTCTGGCTGCTTCCCAGGCGTACAGGTCTCTGCAAGAAAATATACAATCATTGGACAATGTACAATTGTTTGGTACAGATCTGTGCAAGGAATTATACTCATCAAGCAACCTACAATTATTTGATACAGGTCTCTGAAAGTAAATATACACCTTTAAATATTTTTACCGCCAACTCACCTATAAATTGGTCTAACATATTTCATTCTCCCTTGTTCCGAGACAAAGTCCAAAGAATCCACAATTTTTTCTTCCCATTTGCTTTTAATACACAGCCTCAACCACCTGTTGAAACATTAATCAGTGAAAACAAAGATAAACACAAATTATCATAAAACCAAACTACTTAGAAAAATTACTTTTAAACGATTTATTAGAGTTCCTTTTTTTAAAAAATATACCCACATTTGTCAAATCAGAATATTCACTTTAACTATGAATCGTAAACATTGCTTTCAAATCTTAGCAACATGATTAGTGTAGCAGAGTAACTTTTAGGGATGTGCAAGACTCGAAAATTCTGGATAAAGACAAGAAAAAAAAATCTCAATCTCATATCGAAAGCTTGGAATAATTCTCAAAAATTCTACAAATGTAAATAAGAAATTTACAAAACAAACTGAGAATAACGTAAAAACCCGAAAACTAGGCCACACTTTTCCCCCAAAAAGAGCCTTCGTGAAGAAATGTTTTGGTCATAAATATTGTTTTTCACCTAGGTCAGTTTTTTATTCAAGCCATATCTTTTCCCACTACCCGCTTGCTAGGACTGTCGTAGCTTCATATGTCTTATAATCTAACTTGAGACTAGGACAGGAACAACATCCAGTCCCCAGCCGTTAATTCATCACTGTTGTGCCCAACTTCTTGGACCGTCAGGTCCTGGGTACTTCGCATATGATCCTCGCCAATTGCCAATGCTTAGCGACGTATTTCCACCTAGTCAAATGCAGGGATCATACAAGAAAGACACACCCAATGCTATCGTGCTTGTCTGAATTCTATTATTGTCGTGTTATCCTCTCCGCACGGCAGCAAACAGGTCTCGTCCAAGACTAATTGAGCGAGACAAACAATCCACTCTCTGGACTCGACATGTCAGCTCAACAGTCTTGTTACAAGTCAACTCCTACTTCCAGTGACCTTCAAGTCTGCTCCAAGTTCAACTGGCCTTTCACTGTGAATGATATCTTAGTCCAAGTGAACTCTTACTGTGAATCACCGAGCTCAAACCGCCGACCCTCTAAGCCGCACTGCGCAACTCTACGACAGCGCCGTCTCTCGAAACAGTAACACACACATTTAAACACAAATTAAGTAATATTTCAGCATTGTTGCCTTTATCAAACACAAATAACAGGGCGAGGTAAGGATGAAATATAACTCAGTGTTTAGATGTGTGTGTGTGTGTGTGTGACTATTTCTTCTATTAAAAGAAAGAAAACAGCTGTTGCCTTTTACACGTTGGATTCTTTCCAGTATTCCTCTTACCCTAGGTGATCTATTTAATTAAATTTACTCTTATTAGTTTGTTTTTCCTTTATTTTTATTTTATTTTGATTAATGTTCATTATTGTAAAATCACTTTAGATTCAAGGCCATCTCATTGTTAAACATACAATTAGAAGTGGCTCAAATCGAAATCTCGAATCTGGATTTTCAATTTACTTTCGAATAACGGATTTAAATCTTGGAAAAAATTATGAACATAAGAGGAACTATAAATATAATAGAAAAGAAAATACAAATGTTAAAATTTTTTCTTATAATCCATTCATTATAACATTTAGAAATTACTGGTCTGAAGTCTGGTTGTTGAGTTCCCTCTACAATTATTATAATTGGTTCTTAACCACCAATAAGCAGTATTAGAGCTCTGAAACAAATTTCACTTTTTTTTTATATTTCTTTCAGGATTTGAGTTTTGAATCTGAAAATTTCTCGAATCCTCAAATCACGAAGATTGAAGGGTCCAATCCCTAATGGATCTCAAAAGTATCATCCAGCCTGTACCCTTCAAGACCTATCAGTCAAACATACCCTCAATTGGCTTGATAAGCTTTTTTGGGTATCCAAAACGTAGCTAAAAATTTCATAATAGACTGAAACTTAGGCCTTTTAAAAATATATGTTATATGTATAAGTGATGTGGCACCAGGCTGTATTAACATTCCCAACCCCCCATAACTAACCTTGATACCAATCTACTGTTCCATGACCAAGTAGTACCAACCTGAAACGAATCTCCGCATTGGTCTTGGAGCTCAAGTCATACTCCTTGTCCATGGTTTTCAACTTGTGCTGGGACAGCGGGGCCTCATGCAAGAGCAGGGCCACAAACTCCTTGACCTGCTGCGCAGTGAAGGACGACAGGTCAGAGGTCTGGAACGGGCAGTCACCCTGACCGTCCCATGACACCCACTTCTTGGACAGCTTGATGCAATCGTCGGCGAGTGTCGTATCGTACCTGCCGCAGACACAGGGGACTTTTAATAGATGTACAAGAAAACAGAAATAAGTAGGTATTAAGGTTTACAAATCAGAGTTGGGTCGAATCCCCTATTTTAGATACAAATCATTCTCCATTTTACATTCAAATCACAAGCACAAATTTGAATTTCAGAAAAATTATGAATAGAATAGTCGTAAATACAAATAGTAAGTAAATGTTAACATTTTTCTTATGATCCATTCATTATAATATTCATACATTCAAGTAAGTGTTAAATTACTGGTCTGTAGCCTGGTTGTTAAGTTAAACCTATAATTATAATTGATTCTGAAACACCAATAAGCAGTATTAGAGCTCTAAAACAAATTTTAATTGAAAAAAATAAAATAAAAAAGAGTGGGAATTATTATTTTCCAGTATGAATGAACTATTTGTTTTCTGATATATCCCATAAAAATGCAAGGGGCAAGGTACACATAAATTTCATCTTTTGAAGTTGGAAAAAAGTCAACTGCATTTTGTTGAAGAGCATATAAATTTGTTTCAATTCCAATTAGTTCACACATAGTATCTTCAAAATACAAACTAAATATTGATAATCAACTAGAATTGTTTTTTATAGGTTAGTGTTCATGCCAGGTTAACCCATAAGACCATGAATATTTAAATCTTAATTCAGGGACCAGTTCCAATCTATATAGTCGCGAAAACACGATCTTTTGGCGCAAGGAATGTCGCCACCGCCTACATTAGGCCTAGGCGTACTATTCTTGTCTTCACTTTCACTTTCACTTTCACTTTCCCCACTCTTGGCCGATGAAAATGTACTTTTAAATTCACTTTCATCATTACGTTTGTCACTTGTATCTTTTATTTACTCTTCACTCACTGAAGAAAGTAAATGTCAAATTTCTTTATCATGCAAACCACGCCGATTCATTGACGCAGAATTTATGTTTACAAATTAGTACACCAAGTATAGAAACAATTTGTAAACTCTAATGCAGGGATCATGATCAACTTAATGTTAACTTAACGTAACGTTCACTTAAAGTTAACTTAACTTATGTGTGATCACTTTTCACCTAACTTAACGTAACAACTCAAACCAAACATCTCCATTCTAGATTATGTGTTTTGATCTGTGATTTGTACTGTTTGTATTAGTGTATATGATCTGTGAATGTGTACAGTTTTCAACAGATATTATAGATATTTATCATTAAACTTTTTGGATAAATTTAGCTTTTCTATACAATATACAATACCAGTAAACAGAAAGAAAAAATATTGATCTCAAACTGAAACTGATTAGTCTTGAAGTAGTAGGCTACTGTTTAATTTCTAGCCTAGTACTATCTGTGATAAATCATTGAAATTAATGATATAAATGATTTAAGTGTGTGTCTTTGGATAGTTTTTGGGGGAGGGGGGGTGTTTATGCCAAATAGATTTATATTGTTTAATAAATCATTTTGACTTTTTTCAATGGCTTTTATTAACTAAATACATTTCATGTATATTAAAAGTTTTTCTATTAATACATGGCTAAATATTAACTAGCATTAAAGAGCAGATTTTGATGCTTTTACAATCATGATTATGTTAGTTGATTTATATTTTAATAACAAGTATCTTTTTTTAAAGCAATACATTATAGAATTTTATATAATAAAAGCTTTGTGGTTTTACCTTCTTTACAATATTTAAATTAGGTCTGTTCTATAACGTTCTATAATGATACGATACTAGTGCTTATTTTAATTAAATGTCTGATCACTAGAACTAAAGCTAAAAAGTAGACCTTGATCTTAAAACCAACAAATAAATTACTAAATAACCCTGTTGACTTCACTCTCATAATGATTGGCTGGCTATATCACGTGATACCCTTCAAGTAACATTCACTTAAAGTAAAAGACCTCCCAGGACATCTCTTACGATAAGTTAACTGCAAGTCAACGTTAAGTTAACTGCATTGTGATCGCTTCCATTTAAACACACGAGGAGATCCTTTGAGTTAAGTTACGTTAACTTTAAGTTGAGTTATGTTAAGTTTACTTTAAGTTGATCTTGATCCCGGCATAACACAGTGGTCACCAAATGGCGGACTGCAGATACACTTTTAAGGACCTTGACGAGATAGCGATAAACAGAAGAAATGATGCTATTTCGGGGGTGGGCGGGTAGTAGACATGGGAGGCCACCAATAATAAATAAGTAAAATAAATAAAAGGAAAGAAAATCACGTTTTTGAATTAGTATAGTCCTACAGGGCTTGAACTTGAGTCATTGTTAAAGTTCTGTCAGGCCGCAGAAGTATGTTGAGTTTTTAAAATGGACATCCATCAACAATAATTGGGGATCCCCCTTCTCTAACATATTGCCATTTCAAGAAGAATAAAGTTACATCTAGGGCAATCAAACTCGATTCCTCGATACCCTAGATTCTTACTGGTATCGAAAGAATCGAGAATCAATCTTAACATTACAATTCTTGCTACTTCGATTCTTAGCTCTCAAACTGGCGACTAAACAAAATGGCAACATTCAAAATAGGTAATAATCGATTATTTTTCATATTAGTTTAGTTGCCGTTTCACTTAAATGCCGGCATATTGTAAATATACTGTATTGCCCTGAATATAATACGAACCTAACATTTTGAGGTGTTCAGAATGAAAAGTAAATGGTCTCGAATATAATCGGACCCGACAATATGACAGTAACAAGAGGTAGAAACTTAGCTTTGACAAACTTTTTTTAAAGTAAAAGTTAAGTGAGACTGTTAAAATACATGAATCGATTTTAAACAAACAATTGATATATAATACGTAGACTATCATTAATTGATATACCATAATGTGCTATATCTAGAGTTACAATATTTCGATCAAATTAAAATGACCGCTCTCTTGTAATTATATTCTTGTCACTTTCAATTTTTAATGTTTTATTTAGCTCTTTGAATAAGACAAGTTTAATGAAAAAGAGAGTAAAAAAAGTTATATTTATTTTGATTCAATATATTTAAAGTGTAGTCCGATATATCGTTGCCAAAGCACTTAATCACTAATTTATGGCGAGCTAACGTGCGTAGGATCAGCTATGGAAAAAAACTTTATATTTACGTAATGTGTGAAATGTAATCTTCTTTCTGTTATAAAATTCACAATATATTGTATTAATTTCAAGTTTATAGGAATTTTTTGGTTTTGATTTTTAGTTTTGAAGACTTTTAGATTGTGAGATTAAAGTTTCAAGCGACTATATGTTGATTGAAATGGTCGAGTCCATGTTTCGTATTGAGGGGGGAGTAGGGTATCAGGCACATTAAGATTTTCTGTACAATAACAACTGTTATTAAATATCTAAAAAAAATAGTTTTTGACTGTTTTTACAAAGCTTATCTCTTTTATTTGACAAATAAGAGTTACAGAAAATGTTTTTATTTTCAAGTAACCCTACTTAAGTATTTTAAGTTGCTACCAGTACAGTACTTAAATTTTCTTTCTAATGTCATTAATTCAAAACTGCACGTTCATTTAACGATACTATTTGGTGAATTGAATAGACTTGTGTTCTCAATGACTGTTTATTAAACTCTTTTATTTATTTTTTATTTACAAATGTTTGATTCAATGAGGCTTCATTTGTAGGTAATAATACCTGTTTACTACAATGTAATTCCTAATTATTTTATTATTTTGATTATATGATTTAATACTTGGTAAAATTGATATCTTTTTTGGTTAGAATTGATATTTTTTGGTATAATGAACTTTTTTATTTTTTGGTATGTTATACATTTTTTTTATATGAGGTTGGATGCTTAAAAAAATAATGAAAAACATTAAGTTTAAGAATCGGAATCGAGAAAAACAGGTACCGTGACATCCCTAGTTACATTTACTCGAAAGGAATGGAACTATGTGTGAAAGTATGGGAAAAAGCTTCCACTAAATAAAATTAAGTTGGTGAACATGGAGCTTTATTTAAAACGTAGATATTGGTGTGTCCAGACCAGTACGCTTGTGGAAGTTGAAGGGTGAACTGACTGTATGACTGTTATAATAAATGCATTATTAAGTAAATTGAAACGTCTCTACCTATGACTAACCAATCATACCTATCCTGGCTTCTCACATTTAACTAAACTAACGGGCTAGCAATGAGGTAGGAAGAATGTACTCCATTTGCGTGGAGAGAGACTGGAAAACCATTTAATAAAACCCACACTCTGTATAACCTCTCAGCATTCAAACCCTGACCCTTCACCAGCGAACCAGAGTAGACTAGCTTAACGCTTGGTTTACGTGCCCGCTAATGCAGGTAAAATATGAGTTTTAAGTGCTATTTTATCATTTTTTTAAAAACTTTTCACACAATTTTCTGACTTAACCTTTCTTTGATTTTAAGCTGAATCATAAAAATTTCATGAAACCTACATCGATGGTAGCACTGTCTAAAGTGTCACTCTTGGGTTAGACTGTATTGTTGGTGATGATAATATTGGGGTTCGAATCCTAGTCAGGTGTAATGAGGGTGGTTTTCCCCAAATAGTTTCCCACACAAATGTAGGTACAATCACTATAAAATTCTACCTTCATATTACTTATTCCACTAGCAGAGTTAATGTACTATGTGTGTATATTCCAAACGGGTAGTAAGCATGGAGCTATTATATCTATGGAGGGGCTATCTTGACACACAATTGAAGCCGATCTTGACTCGGGGAATGTTGGGGTGAGGGGGTATGAATCATCCCGGGTGGCATGTGGTTACTGTATGAATCATCCCGGGTGGCACGTGGTTACTGGGATTTCCTAACAAACAGTTATATGCATGAGTCTGTGTTTATTTATGACATGAAAATATAGTTTTATCTTGCAGTGCATTGGCTGCCACAACAGGTAGGAAAAGCATAGTTACAATGCAATTATCGTGGTCCAGTTTAATGTTACTATATTATGTAAAGCATGGTAAAGCAGTGTAAACAACAGAACATAATATTATTTTCATGATTATATAGACCTATATGTTATATAACTTATATGTTAATATATTTAATGTAGGGGTGGTCGGGCAACAAATATTTGTATCGGGCAGGCATTACAAAATTACACTTGGGCACGGGCAGATTCAGGCGGGTATTTCATTTTGCAAACAACTTTGTCACAGGCCTCTTAAATTTCAAATTGCAAGTTAAAAGTTAAAACAGTCACATTTGACTAAAAAAAAAAAATTAAAATGGTTAGTTTATCTCAAGAATTTATAGTTAATACTAGAGCAGATTTTGCTTTTCTTTGTGAAAGTTCTGTTAAAGAAATGTATAGAAAACTAATTTAAATTAAGTTTTCGCACGCATAGGGACCAAAAATCTGAATGTGGAATTGTTCAACTTGTTATGTTGTAGACTTGTAACCTGTAAGAAACATTATCGTAGTTTTGTTGAAAGCAAACATAATAATTTACGAATTAATAAAAAATAATACCTTTGTTTAATATTAGTTGAATTGAAATAATTCAACTATGAATATCAGTTAAACACTATTTATTTCAATGTATGAATTAGAGGTTAGTGCTAGCATGGTATTATATACTTACTAAGTTCTTGAGATGCCCGATCGAAATATAAGCATAAAAAATACTCGCCCGACATTCCGGGATTTTTAGATGCTCAATTTATTGCCCGAAATTTCGAGTGCCCGACCACCTCTAATTAAATTTACTCAATAAACCAAGAAAGAAAATATTAAGTATTTTACAATTTTCCCCCTCCCAAACAGAATTATTCTGTGCTTAACAATTACTTTTCTCACAATTTACTAAAGTTAGGTAAGTTTAACTTACTAAGTTACAACAAAGCTAGTATGAGTTAAAAAAATACATTACAATAACCAAAAATTGATTATATATCAATTTTAGCTTGAACATACTGTAATTATGAGCTAATTTATTAATATTAGCGAAAACAATCTAGATTTTAGGCTAATTTTAATTTTCAGATGCTTGTTATTAGCCAAAATACAAAGTAATTTCTTATGTTTTTTACATAAAAATAACACAAATTTATTCAACATTTACACCCTACTCACATAAAGTATCTAAAAGTTCTCAATCGGGTTTTATTCTAATTCAAGTGAATGCGTGTCCCTTTTTTCTTTATGCTTCCCATGCTAAACCGGCCGCCGGTTGCCATACTATACCATAGAGCGACTCGATCCGTCTATCCGTGAAGGGGGCGTGGCTGGCTTCACTCTCTCGCAACGCTACAACATAGGGATGTACTCTCTGCATATATAATAGCTCCATGGTAGTAAGATGCTGTGAAAATAGATTCCTCTTATTTCTGTTTTGCTGGACAACATGAGAATGTATTGGTGTGGCTTACGTGGGTATGACCGGTGGCATGCCAGGAGTGTTGAGCCAAAGCTCCCAGTCAAACGACTTGAGATCTTTGTTGTCAGGGAAGTACTCATTGAGGTACTTGATGAAATCATTGGTCACGATGGATCGATGCTTGAAGTGATCCAGGTAGTCCTTGAGGAATGGATCAAACACCTCTGTGGACAGAAAAACCGGATTTCCATCAAGAGGGCGAGATTAAAAAAAAACTTTTGAATTTAAAAATATTTATATATTAGGGGACTGTGAGCTCAAGTATTTTTAATTCGGGTCCATCTTGAGCTTAGATTAAATATATATATATATATAATTTTAAAGCTTAACTATGTTAGTGAAATAAAATATGTTTTAAATAGTGCAAGCTAGTGCTAAAATTGATTTTATAAATCAAATTTTGTAAGAAATACTCCTTTACGACAAATATTTACAACAAGAAACTTCCATTATATAGATATTATTTGGAATGGCATACATTTTATTTTGACTCGTGCAAGCAATAGTGACCTTAAAATGAAGCTATTACTGTAACTAGCAACTTTTATAGCCTGGCTATTTATTTAATCCACATTATCCTTGTAAAGAGTTTCCAGCTGAGTCTGGAGCATAAACCTCTCCTCCAAATTCCCTCCGGCCACCTGTCCCTTGGTCCAAGGCACCATATGAATTAATTCATGCTTTATTCACCCAGTGAAAGATTTTCCCCTCGAATCTGGTATAATCTCGAATCTTTTTAATGATTTGATAGATTCAAGAGATTCAAAAGATATATTCTTAAATAGACAATTTTGGAGACTAGTGATTAATCCAGAGATCTTGATGAAACTGTAAAATAACTGTTTCTATTCACCCAATTGTTTTTGGTGTACCCTTAACTCTCCTATGAGGCCCAAACGGGATGGATTGGGTAGGGTAGGGGAGTGAATCAGTCACAATACAACACGTATGTTGGGGTTTAAATAGAGTATTTTTTTAAGTGAAAGCTGGAGTTCCCCCTGATAGGAAAGGACGGGAAGATGTTGCAAGCGTCCTACTAGACCTACTGTTCTGATAGTCAGGAGTAGGTCAACCCGGTCACTCAACCCCACGGACTCATGCTTGCCCTAGCATATACCCAGCGCTGGTGGTATGGCTGTCCGTTAAGCGGTATCCGAGGCGGGACCAACAAGTCTTGAACCACGGACCCCCCCACATCACACCTAGAACTCACTCGGCAGCTGTTAGCGGACACTTCCCGCTTCCTCGCGTCATATTNGACTCTTCCCGCTTCCTCGCGTCATCTTGGCCTTGGGTCCCCTCCTGTGATCCTCTAGATCACCTGATCCAATCAGGGAGCTTTACTCCTCACCCAAGATAGGTTTGGATACTCTCAAACCAATGAATATCAGTGGACTCAAGTGTTTGACATCTTCCTCAGTTTTCTGTTAAATCATGCTAGGTTGCGATAATATTATATTACTAAACTAGTAGATATGGTATAAATTGGAAGCATCATTCCACACTACTGAGTTGAGACCTTTGCATTGGGTTACATATTGACTGGAGGGTTCAGACTAGTGAGAAATGAAGGTGGTGTTGTAATTTATTTATTTATTAATGGGTTGAGACACCAACATTTCATGAGACGTGTTTTTTACTATGAAGTTTAAATTCAATCATAGAAATGGCTATCAAAACATATTTAAAGTTCATTTTAAAGGTTTTGTAGCAATAATATAGTTGCGAATTAAAAAACAAATTACCCGCCTCGGTGGCGTAGTTGGCTAACGCGCCAGTCGTGTTGAGCTAGACCACCGAGGATGGGTAGATCGAGGTTCAAATCTTGGTCAGGTGAACTGGGGGTGTTTTTCCTAAATGGTTTTCCACTCTACCTCTACGCAAATGCTGGTTCACTTACTCTAAATTCATCCTTCATAATTCCTAATCCATTAGTGTAATTAGTACTTAAGCGTATAACCCGAAAGGGTAGTAAGACGCGGTACTAAATAAATAAATAAAAAAATCAAATGTTTTGGTGAAAATGACTACATAACCTTTAAAATGTGAAATATGGTGATGTTTATTTTAATGTGATTTGATGAAATAACATCCCAATAACCAGAACGGGTTCCCTCAGTCCAGAAAATGTATTTCCCTCGAACAGAGCATTGGTAAAATATCTTATGGAAACCAAATTTGATTATTTAACATTACAAAAGAAGAAGAAAAACCAACAATTTTCAAGTAAACTAAATTATACATACTAATACCCCATCTTTTGATTGTTTGGTATATACGAACTTAAACGATAATTTTTTTTAATCGTTGCACCATACCACCTAAATAAAAGTTGATTTGTTACTTTTTAGTCAAAAAAATATTTTTTATCAGGGTCTCTACAGTCTACTAATGGAGGAATTATGATGGTAGACATTTAGAAGGTATTTGTGTGATGGGGTGTGAGGGGTAAGAAACTATTCAGGGTAAACTAACCTTAGTATACCAAACCAAAATTTAAACTCTGACCTCCCTGAGTGAAATTATATCTCATTAAAGAAAACATTTTTTCTCTTTTTAAATTAAATTTTTTAATATAGGCAGAGGTATAGAAATACACCAGGGCTTGCGAAGCAGGGTTGTGGAATCGGAAGCAGTTTTGACCGGAGTCAGTAAAAATGTACTAGCTCCGAATATGGCTTCAAAATAAAAACTTATACTATTATAACAATATATGATAAAATATATAATTTTAACTTTATACACTTTTTATTTTTTAGGACCAATATTTGTATTTTGATAAACAAATATATTAAAATATAAATTCACACCTTACATTGCTGCCACTGCACAGTGATGGCTACTCAGAACAACTCCACAAGGTCCCAGTTGGGCAACTTAAGAGTAACCTTGGCATTCCCTCTCGCTGAGTTTTGAATTGTTCCGTAACACTGTCCGTTACATATAGAACTGACCAACCCCTGCCACTCGTGGAGTAAGGAAGTATGAAGGGGTAGGGGTCCCAAGCTACCCAATAAGGTATGGGTCATCGAATGACAGGGGTAGGTGGCCTGAGAAGCCAAGGGTATGACTGTGGTGTGTTAAGGAAACCTCGAGGCCTAATGTGGGTGCCAGATGTTGGGCAGATTATGGCATTGGGTGTTTCACCACGGCTAAAGAGCCTCCAGTGAGGGTTGAACTTGAGACATGCCAGCCCATTTGAGAGGGAAGGCAATCTGATTGTTACCACACACTCCCTCTAACCAGGTTTTATTCTATCGGAACTCATAGGGAGGGAACTTAACAAACATACAACTCAACTCCCTAAAGGAGGAAATCGATAAATGGGAAGTTGTGTTTCACATTTCACCCCCCCCCCCTG
>CABFWB010001887.1:0-15212 GCA_902151455.1 Timema bartmani | reverse complement strand
GCACACGCCTTATTCACGTCTACACACCGCCATCTCACGCACTGACTGTACTGTCTCTCGCCTGTAATCACCAGTATCGCCAACCTCATGCAATAAGTTTTAGTGAGTCTCTAACATGTGTAATGTAGGTCTATTTGTAAATAATTAAAATTTCTAACAATTTGCTAGGATTCGGATTCGAGATTCGAAAATAAAATGTAGATTCGGATTTGAATTCGAGAAATAGTGGATTCGACCCATCTCTACTTATAATCAAATGAAACCTGTGTCGGGAGATTGGGTGATATCAATTGTATTACCTCTTTGTCCAGTGGAAGCAGTGGGAAGTGTGAATTGTGTGATATTATGTAATTGGTGTTTAGAACAGGGTGATTTGATTTTGAGAGTGAAAAACATGCATTAGTGTGTGACTCATTTTCAGGGAGACAAGGTTATAAAACACGTGATCCAATCATCGTGCTTAATTCTCCAGTTTGTCTCTTATTCTATGCCTTTTTAATATATGCCGTTAAATGACTCAAATTCACAAATATTATATTTTTTGGGGGGGAAGGGAGAATCTTTGCATTTTTCCTGTTTCCTGTTTCCCAGCACTTAGAAATTCTGTTTTCCTGATTCTCCAGGTGACAAATGACAACAGTAACTATGCAATACCTGAGCCCCCTAGAAGTGTCTCCAGATGGAAGAGAATGGTGTGCCCCTTCTCGTAAGGACAGGTAGAAAAGGCATCATCAGGGTGTACTCCTTTCAGATTCGGAACCAAGCATGTTGTGGGGTCGTCCTTCTTACGAGCATCAATCTGTGGTGAATTCCAACAAACTGCATAAAAAGTATCGAGAAAAAAATAAAGATGGGTCAAATTTACTTTTTCTCAAACCCAAATCTTAGAAAACATATTAATCCTACTAAATTGATTTTTCTACATAGGCTTGAATCTGACATGTTTGTGAATATCGAATCTTTGAGGATTTAAGGATTTGAAGGAACCATTTCAGGATAAAAGTGATAGTTTTAAGTAAAGGTGTCACAACTCCTGTTTTTATAAATACCAATTTTTAAATTTTAATCACGATTTTTCAATTCTCAATTCCTTAGTATTTAAAATCTCAATCTTTATCTCATATTAAAATATGTTTAACAATGAGGAGCTCCAACGGCTAATTGATTACACAATAATGTAAATTGACAAAAATAAGAAAAGAAGAAAATATATCAGACTAATCTAATGCACACATGTTACATCTATTCTTTTTCCTTTCTTTGGTCTTCTATAGTAAAAGTAGTCACACACACAGTTGAACACAAAGTTTTAATATTTTGGCATTATCGCCTTTATAAAAAAAAATAAGGAAAGAGAGAAGAAAATCACTTGCCTATTACATTGTGAATTAGAATAAGAGTTTGATATGATGATAACTTTGTGTTTAAATGTGTGTATGTCTGTGGCAGTGTCACTCTACAAACCAGAATAAAGTAAGACAGTCACATTTGTGCATTGGGTTATTCCAACATTTATTTTCTCTCGCTCTTTCCCTAAGGAATTTTTCTTCATTCAATCAGTTTAACGTTCCTTACCAATTCTCACTATTGTATAGTCCCATTAAAATATTATATTTCTATGTATATAAAGGTTAAAGTAGATCTCTCTAAGGGGCAATAATTGATTTTTTTTAACTGAGGTAAAAAATTAAAATTTGGCAGGAAAGTAAAGGGACCACTCCTAATAATCATAAAAGTCTAAAAACCTTGAATTTTTAGATGGGACTACAGGAAAGATGGGGGTGAGGAGAGGGTGGGGTGGGGGGAAGAGAAAAAACTGCCGAGTGTCATCGAAAATTAAAATTTGACAGGCAGGTAGAAGGACAGCTCCAGTTAACAATTTTTCAATTTAATTTATTTGAAGTATTTAACTTGCAGTTTCTGAACCGATTGATTATATCAGCACATGACTTATAAAATAACTTACATATATAAAAGACACAACATCCAGACCCCAACCATTAATTTATACAGATAACCAAATAAGTCTTGAAATTTTAAATTTGACCTCCAAGGGAGGTAGCAGGGGTTGAAAGTTTTCAAAATTTTACCGATGTATCTTTTGAACCAGTGAACATTGAGCCCTGAAATTTAAAACGAGGATTTCTTTCTAAAATTGGGTGAGACCTTTTGAGGGCTTTTCAAGTTTATTCCCCTAAGAGAGGAGAGAAGGGCAGAAAGGTGTGGAACTCACTGTCTGACTCATCACCATATTTCCCTAGTACCTGGACCTGGAAACTTGAAATTTTGCTCAGCAGGAAGGTAGAGTAATTTCCCCATACAACCAGAAAAATCTAAGCTTGGGAAATTTAAAATGGAGCCCCAGGAAATGTGGGGCTTATGATTATAAAAAACTTTTTATATGAGTTATAAAATTAAAATTTGGCAGACAAGTAGAGAGACAGCTTCAAATAACCAAATAAATATTAAAATTTGAGATTTCTAGAAATTAATTGGAAAAATTGTGGGTGGGGTGTCAAAAATTTCTAAGACTAACAGTAAACAATTACTTTCCAGTATGGTATAGAAACCATTTCAAATAACCATAAAATACTGAAGATTTTAAATGTAGAAAATGAGGAAAGGGAGGGAGGAAGGAAGGGAGGTTTAAAATAAAAGGAAAACAAATCTTTTAGGTGAGGCAGAAAATCCACATTTGTCAGGAATGTCAAGGGATTACTCCAATAACAAAATAAGTGTTCGTTTACTATTTACTATTTAGAAAGCGGTCTGAAAAAGGGGCAGCGTTAGTAGCTTAAAATATTAACAAAATTATAAAATATTCATTTTGGCATGGAAGAAAATTTAAATTTGCCAAGTTTGTAAAAGGACGGTCCACGATAACCATAAAAGCTGGAAAGTTTGGAATTGAAAGATAAAAGGACATAAATACACAAAACTTCTCAATGTGGTACAAAATTTGAATTTTGTATAGGTAGATGAGAAAAATCTTAAAATAAACGAGTATAAAAAAACTAAAGCTTATCTTAAAGGGGATCCATTAGCATTGCAATAACAAAGCTAAAAATCAAAGAATAAATTAGCACCTAACTCTCAGTAACATAAAAATTAAAATAAACAAATTCTAGTGATTTAACTTGATGAACCAATATACTATTTGGAACACCATGATGCTTAGTTGGCAATATGTTTCTTTAACAGAGGATATTCTTTATTTATGCTCTTTGGTAAACTGAAATGTTCTTTTATCCAAAATATTACTGTAACAATGTCTATTAGTTCGTTTATCTTATTTTATGATCATGCCTAGGTAAATGTTGCATCGTTAATGGGTTGCGTTTGTTTGTGCACCTAGTTTGTGAATAAGATAATATTTTGTCTTAAATATTTAATTTATTAATTAGCATGATTGGTTTGTAATTGCGATGGTTAGCTTAGGATTGTACAATAAGGAACTATCAAAAAGTGGGCAGCCAGATGTTGAACGTTCTAATTTGATATAATTTTGGTGTTGCTTAGTTGTGCGAAGAACGGGTCAAACTGCTAGTCTTATATATAAAGGAAAAGTCGTGTTCTTCCTTCCAAATTCCTTCTGCATGAATTGTTTGAACACTTTTAAAGCCATATAAATCCAAAATTTAGCAATTAGATTGAGTCTCCTCCCCCCCCCCCAATACAACGATAAAAATCTAAAAACAAGAAATTTATAACTGGAGCACTGAGAATTGGGGGGGATGGGTTGGGGATGTATTTTTTAAGGAAAGACCTATTATGTAATGTAGCTTATTGATATTTGGCAGGTAGCTAGAGGTACCACTACAAATAATCAAAAAAAAGCCATATGATTTCAAATTTTAAAATGTAATTTTGGGTATATTAACATAAAACCACATTTTAGGTGGGATGTAAAATTAACATTTGCCAGGAAATTAGTGGGACTACTCCAAATACCTTAATAATACTTAAACGTTATAGAAATTTTGAATTGGGTGGTTGGAGAAATGGGGAAGGGGGTTTTGAAATTTCCAAAACTCATTTAAAAACTACTTCTTAGTGGGGTGAAAGATTTAAATTTGTCAGAGAATTTGAGAACCACCCCAAACACCTTTTTTTTTCTAAATTAAGTATCTGAAAACAGAGAGAGGACAAGTCACACCTAAAATAATTCCAAAACGAAAAGAAATAAACACTTGCCATAGAGATAAAAATTGAAATATTTACACACATGTTAGCAAGCAAGCAGAGATACAGGAGTCAACCCATACAGCCAGAAAAGTCTAAATATGGGGAAAATAGGTTTCTGGGAAATAGTGGGGTGAGGGCTCTAAATGTACAAATCATTTTAGATGAGGTAAAGCATTGAAATTTGGGATGCATGTCGAGGCACTAATACAGATATTTAATTAGGTCTTAAAATAGGAAATTTCAAAGTTGAAGTCAACAAAATGGGGGAAGGTGAGTTCAGCATTTTCAAAACTAAATGAAACTAGTTTCCTGTGTGGTAAAAAACAAAAATCAGCAGACAGTTATATGTACTAACCTAAATAACTTTAAAAAATGATAAGTTTGAATATTTAAATGGATCTCTAGGAGAGGGTTAGGAGGGTTCAGCAGAAAACAAAACTTTTAGGTAGGATGAAAAACAAATTGCCAAGAACGTAGTGGGATTTCTCCAAATACCCAAATAATTTGTAAATATTTTAGTGTTCTAAGATGGTTAGAGGGAAATAGTGTTGGGGGTTCAAAATTTTCAAAAATTATATAAAAAACAACTTTTCACTGTGTTATAAGATTGAAATTTGTAAGCTTCAGCTCATACACTATGAAAACAAATTAAATTTCAAACTGAAAGACCAAAACAGGAAGGGGTGCATCATCTACAAAAATTTCCATTAGCTAGTAAAATAAAACACTTCTCTTGTATTATATTGTGTTTGTTCCTTTTATTTGTTTTTATCCACCTTTCCTGTACCTTCTTCCAAATATAATAGTCACAGATATGATATTCCAAAATTATGTATTTCTTTGATGTTTATAAATAGAAGGTTGTTGTTGTAATTATTTTAGTGATAATAATAATAATTATAATAATTTTTTATTTTTATGTTTTTATATAGTTGTTATTGTTGTTATTGTTATAATAATAATAATACCTGTTCGGGCTATACACACTTACGCTATTGTATAATGGTAGGGTGATTGTGAGATGAAATGGAGGGCCTACAGTTTAACGTGGAATCCGAACCACGGTGGAGGCCTGGCATTCCACACATCCACAAGTTGTGATTAATACACATCTTGTCAGAGGTGAAGGAAGGGTTTGGCAATCAGATACATCTGTGCCGTTGATAGAAGAAAAACGTTACATTGCATGTTGGTTCATCATAAGGTGTGCTAGCCAACAAAATCATATATAGGGCCGCAAACTTGTGAAAGTTATAAGAAAAGTTGCTTTAGCTTCAAAAATTTTAAGTTCCACTTTGATTTTGCTTCTGATTAGCATGGGTCACAAAAAATTACAAGTTTTCAAAATATGTTTAAAAAGTGAGCATTTTTATTTTAAAGTTTCTAATTTTGTAAAAAAAAAAGTTTCCAGATTTGCAAATAATCGACCAATAGCAGTTAAGAACTCTATTTATAGCATAAATCAAAAGTTATTTTTTGCATAGAAATAGAAATAGATCAATATATTTTTTAAATCTCTTATTACCAAATTTGGTGAGGTGCTAATAAAACCTTATCACTTTTTATTACTAATAATGTATAAATCTAAATTATTAAAAGCATTCATTTTTTAATTTATTTGATATAAATTGCATGGCCAAAGATGAAATTAGCTGAACTCTTATGCACAGGAGTCAGATGAGCCAGCTAAGTCACGAAATATTGATTAGGGAAAATTCTAATTAGCGTTTGGGCCAGCCAAAGCGTGAATTGACCACAACAGCCTCACCAGTGCCTGGAGAGTATGACAAAGCACAATGCCATCCTTACATAACTCAATCGCTGATGCTAGGGAATCACCCCTCGGGTGGGGACCAAAGCTTTCCCCCTAACCGTGAGACTTTTTCCTTAGGACATAACTTAAACTAAGTGTAAACTTGGTAACATAAAAAAAAAATAGACTATAGAATTTATCAGAGAGGAAATATCCAAAAGCATTCCTGATAAATAAATATCATATATTATATTTCATGCTTTGGCCATATCTAGAACTGGATAGCTAAAGCGTGAACTGCTGGTAAAATATGTATTTTGTGCTTTAGCTAATTTCTGTGACCAAAACTAGAAGTGGTCGGTCATTTCGCAAACTGGCTTGACTTCAAGCCTTGACCATGATATATATATATATGTGTTACCGTCCAAACCCAATTTCCAGGACAAACTTGATCGGACTAGGCCAAATTGATGCTTCATGCCCCTTGTAGGATAAACCGATATAGCTTGATGTTTATAGGCAGTACTAGTTTTCATTTTTCTTAACCTTTAAGCAGTTAAAATTGTTGCACCCCTAGGCACAATTATAACATGCCCCCCCCCCTCATCCCAAAATTGTTTTGTCGTGTGCTTTAGGAAGTTTTGGAGGTAGTAAGTGTTGGGGGTAAGGGGGGTGGAAGTTAGTATTCTAGAAAATATGTTCTATGAAATATAATCAGCCATGTACTGTACACACCCTAAAATAGCTTGAGCTAGCATTACGAAGAAGGGGAGACTGACATCAGTTACAAAGCGATTGCAAAATAGTTATTTAAAAAGAAATATTGTCATTCTGACTTTAACTTGAACTATTCCGATATAATGTTAGGCAATAATTTTTTAAACGTGATTATTAAAAACAAAATATTATAATAAAAATAATGTCGTCCAAAATTTGCCGCCCCTAGGCCCGTGCCTAGTGGGCCTATAGTGTAAATCCACTTCCGCCCTTAAGATGAATCGACCTTGGACAGGTTTCTTCATTCAAGATCACGTGCAAATGTTGAAACCTAACCTAACCTAACCTTAAACTGGTATGGCTTAGTAAAATTGTAGGCTATACTAATTTATCCTATGAGCTAGGCCAAAATTTCCGGATTAATGAATTTAGACAAGACCACAGACAAGTAAGAAACAGACTCACAACATTTCAGGGGTTTCGCTGCGCTACTTTTGGCGGCTTGAGTCCTTCATCACTGGGCTTCGCTAGTGTCACTACTGAGTGATGATAGGACTAACCACAGCGATCCTAGTGGTGAAGAACTCAAGCTGCCAAAAGGAACGCAACCATTTCAACCTGGAGGTTGAGAGTCTGGGTATATTATTTGACTGTGGACTAGGCTAAACTAGTACATCCTGGGGTCGTAGGATGTATCAATTTGGTCTCATCCGATCTAGTTTGTCCTGAAATCGGGTTTTGACGGTAACATATACCCTATTTATTACTAAAATTCACCAAAACCTTAGGCCTAATTTTAGTGGTTTTTAGTAACTTTTTATTTAAAAATAAAGGATTTTAGTTAATTATCATGATGATGATGAACAGCTTTCAGCCACTGGCCGGGTTAGTTTGGAACATAAGCCTCTCCAGTATATCCTTTCTCCCCACCACCTCTCCTCCTCTAGACTCTCTTCAACCCCCTCTCCCTTGGTTGTCTTCTTGGCTTCCCACACCTTGTCCAAGTCGGGTGAGATGGGTAGCACCATGAAGTAGGGTATTGCCTGGAGGAGGGTAGTACAGTGGGGATTATGTGCGCCCTGTGAAGGTTCTGCAGAAACCAAGACAAGTGACAGCTAGTGGGGCTCTGGTCTGGTGAAGCTACAAAAGGTCCAGTAAGCCAGTGGTGATTATACAACTTGCTTCCAAAAATATAAAAAATGGCTCAACCGACTGATTATATCAGCACTCAACAATTTCTGTGAGCAAGTTTTGACAGGAAAAATATTTTCACATACCTTCCAAGGTCATTTTAAATTCCACTTTCGACATGGAACCAATGGATTTACTTCCCCTCCAAAGTAGGATGTGCTATGGACTTTTATTGCTAAATAAAAATCTGTCGACCTTGGTTGGGTTTGAACCCATAAATATCAGGTCCTGAGGCGAGAACTTTACCCCTAGACCATCGAGATCAACTAACTGCTCAATTTAAAATAAAAGTAACTTCTAGATGAGTTGTTGTGACCCTTGTAAAATATAATATTTAGTGACTCACCCCCTCCTTCAAGTCCTTGAGCCCACCAATAGCAGAGAAGTGTCTGTACTTATCTCCAAACATCCGTCCGAGGATCTTGCGCTCCACAAACATAGTGAAGCCCTCGTTGAGCCAGAAGTGCTCGAAGGTCCTGTTGGTGACCAGGTTCCCTGTCCAGCTGTGCGTGATCTCATGTACCACCACGTCCGCCAAGGAACGGTCACCCGCCTGCACTAACCAACACATCACCTTTACAAAGAGTGTTTGGGGTGGGGGCGCAAAACATGGTGAAATTACAATAAAAATAGACAAAGTGCCTGTTTACATCCGAGCAGCTTTGAAGTTGAAATGTTAAACAAAACTCTTCTATACTGTCGATAAATACTGGCATTGAAACCATCGAGAATCAATCATGAAATGTTTCCAGTCTGTGGCCGGGTCAACTTCATAAAATGACTCCATATTCCTCCTTTATTCGCTTCCATTCCTCTCCTCTCACTCACTCATTGTTTTGCTCCTCCAATCTCTTTCTTGGTTTATCTTAAATTAAACATTTAAAGGAGGCTAGAAGGACATGGTCTACACACTTACCAGAAAACTGTAGGACTCAAAGTTCACAACAAAACACATAATTCTGTAATTTTTGGGGTACATCAGTCCCCGTCTTCAGAAAAAGAGAGTGAAACACAGATTGGACTTTGGCAGCATGGCTAGAGATTGATCATGGTCGCTTATATTCGGTTATTGGATTCTGCAGTTGTCAGTATTTTAATCTGCAAGTTGTCATGTTTCTGTAATATAGATAGATCATCTTGGAGGATTCTTTGTCAGCAGGGAGGATCATTGAGGTTTTGGTATATAGGTAAGGATTTAGGAAGTGATGGCTCCGTCACATTGGCCAAGACATAAGCAATATATTGTTCAAGTGGTCGGTCTGGAGGTAATGTAGGGGGGTCCCAGTTGGAAGGTGGAGTGAACTTCTTCAATGCTGGATCCGCCATCTTGTCCTGATCTCGGTTGAACTCGTTGTTTTCAAAGCAGTATTTGAGCCTCAAGTTCCTGGCATAAGTAATGACATCTCCCACCAGAGTGAAGTGATCAAAGGTGGTTGAAGGTGAAAATGTTAGGCCTATTTATAATTTTTGTCTAAGCTCAGCCTTCCCATTCATCCCAATAAAAAAAATTTGATGATAAAATTAGAAGCTAAGGGCAATTTGATACCAAATAGGATCGAGAAAAGAGACGAAAACTTCGATTATGTTACAGTTTATAGGTCTGAACAAGAAATTTAAATTCTGTGATCATGTAAAAAATATTTTTTAAAGGAAAAATGAAAAATCAAAATTTTTTATATTTAATTTTTTTTTAACTCTTAAGTTTTCCAAATAAAATAAAAATGTTTTGTCTAAAAAGAGTGGAGTAAGGTTTTTATGTAAGCAAAAAATAAAAAAACATAGGTCTGATGCAACTATTATAATTGTGTATTTTCGATAAAGCATTTTTGGTATGAATATAAATAGATTCTACAAATGGATTTTAAGAGTAATTAAAAAAACTACAAAATTACAAAACAAAACAATCGGACACATTAGCTCACTAGGCGGCGTAGCTATCTACTGAGCTAGGGGTCCCGGGTTCAATTCCTGGCAAGGCCGAAAAATTTATCATTGGTGATATGTGGATTTGCCCTTTCACAGTGATGAATTAACGGCCGGGGACTAGATGTTGTACCTGTCCTAGTCTTTAAGTTAGATTATAAGGCATAGCCCATCCTAGTCTTAAGTTAGATTATAAGACATATGAAGCTACGACAGGCCTAGCAAGCCGGTAGTGGGAAATATATGACTTGAATAAAAAACTGACTCAGGTCATAGACTGGCAACAGTAATGGATGTAAAAGAAAAATCAATAAAACATGAATATTCAAAATATTCTAAATAAAAAGATGTGGGCCACAGTCTTGTCAATAAAAACTAAAAAATAATAATAATAATAATCAACTGAGCCAATGTTCCTGGCCACCTATCACATTTTTAGTTATTAAACATCTCACAAAAAGCGCTGTTGGACTTTAAAAATATTAGTTTACCCAACTAATACTATCCAAGATACAAAAAAAGTTTGGTGAAGGTTTTTTTCCATGCATTATTTAATATTTAAAAGTCACTTTAATACATTTTGATTCAGCAAACATAATATGTTTTCCTTCCTTAAATCTATTCAGGGATGAATATTTCCATCAAGTAGCCTAGTGTGGTTATTTAATGGCACTCAGCCGTGTTGACTAAGTGCAGTAGTTGTAAAATAAAAGCTGCTGTAATTTTGGGTACCTATCCATCATTTGATTTTAATAAAGCAATAATATTAAGCATTGACTATAAACGTCACATTGATTGACGGTTCTTAATTGTAATCTTTTAATTGATTTTCCCAAAAAATCCTGAGAAATTATTTTTCTCGTCTGGGTTTCGAGAACATTATATTTCCTGAAGTTCAGGATCCCAAACAGGCCTAATTATAGTATTGATTTAACTGTGTATAGATAAATAACATATTTTTAAGATTAGGATGGATGCATGGAAAAATATTGGAATTATAAGCATTGAGAAATCTGAGTTGGGAAGAACTGGAATTGCTTAATTTATATTCTATGGTTGAAAAAGTCAGGAAAACTTGAATTAACTGCCTGTGTTCATTGTTAGCAATCAGCTTTCACCTTCTCAATGATAACACCATTGTTTTTTGGTTTTGGTATTTTAGATTATTGTTTATCTAAAAGCTCGAAACAATTATAGGGATCTTCGAGTATTATTCGGATTTTCAAGCAGAGTCTGAAATGGCCAGTCGAGCTCTTGGGATTGGGATTGCCAAATTTAAGGACTCGTAAGAGCATTCTTGATTAAGGTTAATTTCTTTGCCCTACATTGTGTATCTGGTGATGAGTTACCATTGTTTATTCTGCTCTTTACTTGTTGGGGATGTGGTTTGTGAAATAATGTAGTTTGAGGATGGTAGAGTGTGAGAATAACCCAACAAGGAGGGTATGGCCATTGGAATGTCAAGGTCAAGGTTGGAAGGTCACATGAGTAAACTGATTGTTGAATGGAGGAGAATATGAGGTTTAGACAAAGAAATACCGTAATAGGAATGGCATCTCTCTGTAGGGCTGTTGGAACTCAAATAAGCTCAGTACAAGACAGTATCAAGTACAGCTTAATACAAAACTGTTCTAAGTACATCTTAAACATCTTTAATTCTCCAACTTTTCTCCTTGATAGGTCAGCACCAAGCCAACAGCTGTACTCCATACACTGTTGAGTTGTATTAAAATTAATATTTCTGTTAATATTAGAGTATATTTAAAAATATTATATTTGGAAGAAGGTACAGGAAAGATGAATAGAAAAATAGAAAAGGAACAAACATAATATGGTGACAAAGTTCAGACTTTACATTGCTGCCATTGGACAAGAGATAATGGCTGCCTCTTTAAGAAAAATCAATCGTTACTATAAAATCACCCAAAAGGGTGTCTAACCAAACAATATTTTTTTGATTCTTTGACTTTTTCAGGTTTTCTAGAGCTAATTTCCAACTTTTTTTTTATTAAGAATGCAACTTAATGTAATAATATTTTTAAGTCACATACAGATTCTGAAATTGTGTCAATCTGTGATAGGGTTAAAGGATTTTATACTTAAGTTTAGGTGAGATCATATTGAGCCATTAAAAGATCACCTTACACCCGTATAATTTAAAACTATTGTTGTGAGACACATTCTTTTTTAGTTTCTTCTTCCTATAACGTAATTGATTTATTACACCTGCGCATGACCATTACTCAGCTTTGGTTAAATGTGCAGTAGAGGGGTAGAAAGAGAGCATGAAACTTATATGATGACCTTGAGAAATGAGTGAGTATAAGTGCTCAACTGGGACAACTACGTTAAAAGAGATTAATGGTGAAATTTTTTTTTTTACTATTTTATTAGGTAAAAGTTGTGCATTTTTTTAGTGAACATACAAAAATTCCAGAAATTTGACAAAATTACCTGACTTTTCCCTGACTAAGCAAATTCCCTTAATTCTCCCTATTTTCCAGGTTTTCCAGGTCATTATACATCCTGTCCAACCTAGGTTTAATTCTATCAGAACTCGGAGGAGGTGTGAAACGCAACTTCCTAAAAGAGGAAACCAAAAGACACAAAAGGGAGGGAAAGGAAATTTGTAAAGAATGATAGAACACTTAGATAGGAACATGTAAAGGTATAACAAAGAACTCACAGAGGAAGATATATGATATGAATATATAACATAGCTATATAAGAAAAACCTCATTTTTCTTTACGAGATAATTGTATTATAATTGGAAGGAGGTACAAGAAAGGTGGTTTTCTGAGAATATTTAAAATAATTTATAAAATAGTCTCAAAGTTTGAATATCTTTTATCAATTGCTTTATGGTTGAAAAAATATTATTTTATGCTTGGTTATTTAACTTTATACACTAAAACCTTTTAATGAATGTTCTATATCTCGTTGTAATATTCCATTCTAATCAGAAAGATTAAGTTGTGACCACAGCATGCTATTCCTTCTTAATCGTCAAAGCCAAGTCTAAGTTTTACACACCCCTGTTATTCACTTGTGACACTTTAAAACTATGTGGCCTACAATTCTAAGATTGTTGATCTCTGAAGAAACTAATCCTAGAAATAAGATAGTTTAATTAATGAGATAAGAAATGAGATAGTTAAAGTATTGTGATATCAATAAAAAAAACAATTGGGGCATAGCTTGATAAGAAAATGTATGGAAGTACATCAGGTTTTATTCAAATAATAAGATTAATTTGTCTGATAAATGATATAACAAATGAGTCTATGAGGTGTTGTAGTTTATTTGATTGATACCAGTAAAGACCCGTATCACAAAACAGGTTTAAATTAAACATGGTTATCTACAAAGATCAGTTCATCAAGATCATCTCAAGGTTATATACCTCACCACCTTTTGAAAAAAAAGAAAAAAAACCTCAAATCAACCAGGATTCAAACCAAACTATACTACAGAGGCCTCGGAGGAGGCCTTGCCCGTAGTATGAGGCCAACAGAAATATACTTTTTTTGAAAATTTTATAAATAAACTATCATTTTAATCTTTTTCCAAAGAAAAACAGCTTTTAGTTATGAATGTTTCTTATTTTGATGCGATCTTCAAAACGTAAGGATATTCTAAGCAAAGGAAAAATGGCGCCAAATGGCCCTATTAAATAAAACATTGAAAGGGGGATATAAGAACAAGGTCTACACACTTACCAGAAAACTATAGGACTCAAAGTTTACAACAAAAAACAGTTTTCTGGTAAGTGTGTAGACCTTGCTTTTCTATTCTCCTTTGAATGTTAAGAATAGTTTAGAATTTGAGAAAGTATCACTTTCCAGATTTTAGAAATATGTTAAAAACTTATGTTTCAAATTTCGAAGAAATATTTTTAGAGATTATTGGTAGTTTAACCCAACACACATTACAGATAAGGATGGGACGCTCGAATTCTTCAGGATATTCACGATTCAAGGATTAAAGTGAAATTTGCTCCAATACCGATTAGTTTTGTTTCAGGAGCAATTATAATTATAGAATGAACTAAAAAACCAGACCCCAGACCAGTAATTTAACACTTAACTGAATGTATGAATGTTATAATGAATGGATCATAAGAAAGAATGATAACATTTTGTTACCATTTCTATTTTTCGGATTTGAGGATAGATTGGAGATTCAGATTCGTAAAATAGTAGATTCAACCCGACTCTAACTATAGGACAAACTTAACCACAAGAACCCATCCCATTAATAACAACCAAATTAAACTCTATTGCACATTAATATTTATGAAATAAAGTGCATTAAGCCGGTTGTAATAATATATTTCATGGTGTAATCGAGATAGAGCTATTTCGACCGAGTCGCCGCCGCCATTAGCAATGTTGGTGCTAATAATTGTGGATAGAGGGCATCGTGTGGTCAGCTCAACGAAACTTACAGCTGTTGGTTTCAATTTTATGAACCGGAGCCACTCCTTATTTATTCCCGTATTGCCTCATTTGTCCTCACGAGGCTGAGTTTGACCTCATTCCAGACCTGATATTTCATAGAAAATTTCTGAAAGCGCCAGGAATCGAACCCGAGACATCTGAATCTGTAGCCAGGAACTAATATAAAGTTAAACAAACATGAGAGAATTATAGAAACAAAATACAATTCAAAATAAAAAACACAAGGACACATCTACAGAAACTTCCTCGGGAAGTTGGTTTCAGTGGTGCCAACTTAGTTTTTGAAGAACGAAAACTATTTTTTTAATTGTAACCTTGTTTTATTTTATACAATTATTTTATAGCATTTATTGTTTAAGGACATTCAATGGCAACTCTAGTAAAGTAAACCTCTTACGGTGATGACTCGAACGACAGTGTGTCCTCAGTCAGAGAAGCACACGCAACAAACAAAATGAAAGACGTACCAGCAATGTTGGCGTGACGAAGGTAAGGCAAGGGTTCTCCATGCCCCCATAAGGAAATGAAGGGGGGAGTACCAGAAGATCATAGATACCCCAAACATAAGGACCACAAATTTCTTCGGCTGTTTGTAGCATTTTCTCTGTCTGAAATTAATTCAACAAAATTTCATGCGGGTTATCACAAAAAAGTGAATACACCATGCACCAAGGAACAGGAAACTCACTGGCGGTAACAGGAAAGAATTGATTTTAAATGTCATATTATGATATTAATGAGAGATGAGATGATATGGTCATGTAATGAGGATGTAAGAGGAGAGAATACCAAAGAGAATGATGGAGATACCCGCCTCGATTGCATGGTTAGCTAACAAGCTTGTTACGTGTTGAGCTCCAAACGCCGAGGACGGTGAGATCTAGGTTCGAATCTATGTCGGGTGATCTGGGGGAGGGGGTTCCTAAATGGTTTTCCACTCTCCTTCCACGCAAATACAGGTTCACTTTCTTTAAATTTAACC
>CABFWB010001886.1:106011-134328 GCA_902151455.1 Timema bartmani | reverse complement strand
AACGTGGGGTCCTTAAGAAAACTTCAGATGTCAAGTTTTAGCCCGATCGGTAAAATAGTTTCTGCTCTATGCCGAGATACAAACACCGACAGATATCATCGCGAAAATAATATTTTCTGCTTCAGGGAATCATAAAACGTAAACATTTATAAAAATCTTGATTTGGGTTGTTTTAATGATCACAATATTTATATTCGAGTAGCTGTTAGAAAGTAAAAATAGGAAGGCCAGAATAATTTAACTCTTGTAGGAATAAAGTGTCGATTGAAACGTACTGACACTTTACTCCTTTCTACAATCAGAAGCAAAGCTTTCGACAGCAGCTTGAGTATCGAGAGAATTATCGGGATATTTTATCCGAATATCATGTTTTTTAGTATTTTAATGTTTTCTATTTACATCTTTGTCTTTGCTTTTGGTTTTTTCATTTGTTTGAGGTATTCAACGTGCACTTTATGAACCGATTGATTATATCAACACACGACTTGTAAACTAACTTAAATCTAAAACAGACACAACACCCATCCCCCCGGCCGTTAATTCGTCATTGTGAAAGGATAAACCCACATTTCACCAATGATAAATTTTTCGACCATGCCAGGAATCGAACCCAGGAACCTTAGCTCAATATACAGACATGTTACCTACTTCGCTGAAAAGTCGGAGGTCTTTCAAGTATCTAATAACAATAAATACATTTTATAATTATAATATTTTTTTCCTAATATGTGTATTACACAACTAAAAGTAGTAATGGTGTTTTTAGCACTACGTCTTACTACCCGTTTAGGCTATCCGCATATGTAATAATTACGTTAGTATGCTAGAGATGACTAAGGTTAAATTTAGAGGAAGTGTTACCGCATTTGCGTCTAGGAAAGTGAAATACCATTTAGAAAAACCGCCCTCAGTATATCCAACCGGGATTCGAAATCCAATTTCTCTGTCATCGGCAGTCAAGTCTAACACGAGAGTGATGCCTTAGACCATGTGGCCATCGAAGCGGGCAGTGATTTTTTCAAAACATTATAATAAAGGGCCTAGTTAGGTGGTTTAGCTCATTTCTGAATGAATCCAGAGGAACTTTTAATCAGATTACGAGAATATGGGATTAAATAGATCACATTACAGTTCTCTAGTTCTGTACTCGTTGTTTTACTTCTAATTCTCATTTTGTTTAATTTATTCTAGCATTTACTCCTTTATTCATCTTCTTAAGCATGTGCTTATCATCCACCAAATAGACTGTCAATCCTTGCAACTACACACATTCACCAAATAGACTGTCAATCCTTGCAACTATACACATTCACCAAATAGAATGTCGATCCTCGCAAACATACACATTCACCAAATAGAATGTCAATCCTGGCAAATATACACATCCACCAAAGAGAATGTAAATCCCTGCAACTATACACATCCACCTAATAGAATGTCGATCCTCGCAACAATACACATTCACCAAATAGAATGTCAATCCTGGCAAATATACACATCCACCAAAGAGAATGTAAATCCCTGCAACTATACACATCCACCTAATAGAATGTCGATCCTCGCAACAATACACATTCACCAAATAGAATGTCAATCCTTGCAAATATACACATCCACCAAAGATAATGTAAATCCCTGCAACTATACACATCCATCAAATAGAATGTCAATCCTTACAACTATACACATCCACCAAAGAAATGATATTCCTCGCAAACATACACATCCACCAAAGAAAATGATATTCCTCGCAAACATACACATCCACCAAAGAAAATGATATTCCTCGCAAACATACACATCCACCAAATAGAATGACAATCCTTGCAATTATACACATCCACCAAAGAAAATGATATTTCTCGCAAACATACACATCCACCAATTAGAATGACAATCCTTGCAACTATACACATCCACCAAAGAAAATGATATTCCTCGCACTATACCATACTTACTATTTCATCTCCAAACACTGATATGGGTAGTACAGCCTGTTTTCTCTCTCGCTCGCTAAGTTTAGATCTAGTGGAAACTTCGCTGTCAAGTTGGTAGTCCCTCAGGCTGTTATTGTGGCAACTGAAACTCAAACAATATTGTGTTAGTCTGATTTTATTTATGTCATATACATTTTCTAGAGTTAATAAAACCCGAATACTTAATATCAAGCCAATGGTGGGTCATTAATTTCAGTAAACTGAGAAAGCACAGAACTTACAATAATATAATAATATTTAAAATACTCCTTGTCATTTGACTTCCAATTGAACAACCACGTAAATAAAGTGAACCAGAAGACCTTAAACCATTGAATTTCTAATAGTTTTATGGTAAACTATGAATCTATGGAATCTTCAAATCCCTCAAAATCAAATGGATAGCTTTTCGAGATTCTAGGATTCAAAATAATTTCAGATTCAAGATTCGAAATAGTTTTTTAATAGCCTATGTTTTTTTAGAGTTATTGTGATGCTTGACAGGGGCTTAGTCCAACATGCATGTGGGTTAAACGTAGCGACTAGACCCCAGACCAATAATTTACCACTTAAGTGAATGAGATTTACCAGTGTGACAAGAAATGTTATTAATGTGTTGATATTTCTAATTTTTAGAGCAAATAAAGATATAATGTCAACTAAATCAGTATGCCTATTAAAGTATAATAATATTCCTCATCTGGGCTACATCATTCGTAGCCCAGTAATGGAAAGATTAGTCAGTACTAATGTACCTTTGCCCAGGAGACGCCCGAATGTACTAATCGTACATCCTTTCCGTGGAGTCTCTTTCTATGTCCCGATGAGATGAGGTGATGGTGATAGTGAGTATGAGGGTGTGGAACCAGTGGAAACATTCAAACCTAACTTAAGCCTAACCAAACCCTGGTGACCGTTGGGGCAATTCCCCTTTCGGGAAAAATACCCAAACTACCAACAGGGAATCGAACCCGGGACACTTAGGCTCGTAGCCAATCGCATTGGCCACTACACCAAGGGGTCGGTTGACCTATTGGGGTAAAAAATAATCATACCAACTATGGAAAGTGAGCCATTATTCATATAATGTTCTCTAAGATTCTGATTTGGGATTTTAAGGTAAAATGAAGATTTGGATACAAGCCATGTCTTGTTATATGTGATGAATCATAAAGATGAGATTCTGAAAATTGAAAAATGACACCTGGACACGGGAATCGAAAAAAGCATAAATAATAGCTTCGGCTATTTGATTCTTAAAATAAATATGCAATCCCTTACAGTTATAATAATTGTAATGGCAGCGTTAATCTAACTACCGAGTCGAAGGTGGCTGCGTTATCTGACAGATCATGATCTTAATAAAATCACACATTTGTAGCCGACGATTTCCTCGCGTCCATCATAGACTCTGCCTTAAAGTATGAGTGAAGAATGACCCTGGGCACAGGACGATTCCTGGATACCTCAGTGGTTAGAGCATTGGCGTACTAAGCCAAAAGTTCCTGGTTTGATTCCCGTGTCCAGGGGTCATTTTTCAATTTTCAGAATATGATATCTAGATGGAGAATTCCTCACTAAATAAATAAATAAATAATAGTTTCGGCTATTTGATTCATAAAGATGAGAGTCTCCTAGTACTCACTGCCTGAGGGCTGGTACTGTCCTCTCCTCGTAAGCCTCGTAGCTCGTCCTGGCCTGCGTCTGTACCGCAGATTTGTTCCTCCTCCTCAGAGACCCCCTCAGATTGACGGTCGCCTGCTGCTGCTGTTGCTGGTTGGTGGGACTTGTGTTGGGGCTGCTCTTAGAGTTGGGGCTTGAACCTGAACAGTTACACTCCAATTTCCATAAGAAGACTCTTATTTGACAGCTAGAAATGTTTTGTCCCCCACCGTACCTTAGTCTCCGTTCGGGTTACACGCATCCATTAATTATGTTGATAAAGTAGGAATGAAGAAGGTATAATGTTAGAGAAACCCGACCCGCATTTGTGTAAAAGGAGAGTGGGAAACCATTTAGGATTTTTTTTAAACATCCTCAGCACACCCGACTGGGATAGAAACCATTATTTCCTGATCAGAATCAATCCAATTCAATTTCAACACAAGATCATTTCGTTGGACCATACTAATACCAATGCGTGTTTATAAAAATATTTTCAAAAATTCAATCGTCAAATTATGTGACCCAGTTCCGTCACTTTTCAAAGATACCATCGATATCTATAAAACTAGTAAAATATCATCAATGTTGGCGTTAAAATATGTTTGTATTTTCTAAAAGGCTTTTTATTTATAAAAATCGGAATGTATCACTGCTATTTTAACAATTTAAAATGCTTTTATTTTATTTTAATGGCCAGGTTTCCGTTTTATTCGCGTTTAATAATTTTGTGACACCTCCACGATGTATTAGACAAATATGATACTTAACAACAGGTATTTTACCCCTCATATGTGGAATCGCGTACTAGACGTCATACTCGTCTAGTCTGGGGCCAACACCTGCGCGCCCCTTGAGACAGTCGAGTCGGTTTATTATTGTACTTACCCTGCACCCCGGGAGGGCTCTTGGGCCTGTTGTGGTGGTGGAGCGGTGACACTGGGGACTGGTGCATAGCGGGGGGCCCGTGACTGGGTGATACCGCCCCCTCTCTGCCCGGAGCCAGGGTTCCTCCTTGGGGCACCTGCAGAAGTCTTGGAGGGGGTGGAAGCTCGGGACGCTTACTCCCGGGGACACACGCCTCCAAACACTCATCGTTCTTCTTCAAGGGCTACGAAGGAGATGTTCATATTTATTGTGGCACTACGCCCTCCCCTCGGAACTTTGGAAGTAGGGGGTGGATCATTTCAAGGACCCACCGATACCTTAGATCAGGGGTCGGCAACATATTTGGGCCCCAATATCTCTGCAGTAGTTCAAAGTTCGAACTAGTGTCCCCCATCTTAGATTCAATAATATCACTTCTACTGATTAATATCTTTGGAAAAACTCACCCTCTGCACCAGTTCAAAATTCGAACCAGTGTCCCCTATCTTAGAGTCAATAATATCACTTCTACTAACTCATATCTCTGGAAAAACTCACCCTATGCACCAGTTCAAAGGTCGAACCACTGTCCCCCATCCTAGAGTCAAGAATATCACCTCTACTGATTCACCCCTTTGGAAAATAACCACCATATGCACCAGTTAAAAGGTCGAACCACTGTCTCTCATCTTGGAGTCAAGAATATCACCTCTACTGATTTACCCCTTTGGAAAATAACCATCCGATGCACTAGTTCAAAGTTCGAACCACTGTCCTCCATCTTAGAGTCGAGAATATCACCTCTAGTGACTCACCCCTTTGGAAAATAACCATCCTCTGCACCAGTTCAAAGTTCGAACCACTGTCCCCCATCCTAGAGTCAAGAATATCACCTCTACTGATTCACCCCTTTGGAAAATAACCACCATATGCATCCCTTTGGAAAATAACCATCCTATGCACCAGTTCAAAGTTCGAACCACTGTCCCCCATCTTAGAGTCAAGAATATCACCTCTACCGACTCACCCCGTTTATTTCCAGCAGGTTGTCCACCTCTAGGAAGCGATACACCATGTTGCGGTACTCCTCCATCTGTGCTTTCTTGTGTTTGGCCCTGTCGTAGTCCTCCAGGTGGATGGCCTGTCTCTTCTCCAGTTCGTATTTGCTCAGCCTCTCCCCTGCGACACGCAGATCCTCCATAGCCAACTTCAGTTTGCGGGCGAACTCGAACCTCTCGCCTGTACAAACGAACACAGGCCAACGTGTAACATCGTTAATTAAACTTAACACCGCATCTTACTACCCGTTTGGGTATGTACCAATTACGCTGATGGTTTTAGGGATTAGGAAGGCAATATTTAATGGAAGTGTAGCTGCATTTTTGTAGAGGGAGTGGAAACCCATTTAGGTAAAACCATCCTCAATACACCTGACCGAGATTCGAATCTCGATCTCCCCGTCATCGGCAGTCTAGTCTACTGCGAGGGTAGCGCATTAGACCACGCTGCCACCGAAGTGGGTGTCTTACTATCAGTTCAGGTTATTTACACAACCATAAAAACGAGCTAGAGAAGATTAAGGTAGAACTTAGAGGAATGATACCCTCATTTGCATGTATTTTAATTTTTAAAAAATTAACATTTCAATGCACCCTACCAGGAGTCGAGCTCCACTCTTCCCGTTATCGGCAACCTAGTATATTGCGAGACTGACGCCTTAAACCATGGGCCAACCGAAGCTGGTCTATTCATGCAGTCTTGATACAGTTTGGTCTTTAGAGCGGAAGACCCAATGATCGTAGAAAACTTCAAACTATGATCATTTTTGAGGTTGCTATGATTGAAATGTATTTATTACTCACATATGACAGCTTGCTGTTTCTTGACCTCCATGGCGCGTATGATTCGGGCCACCTCAGGGTCCACGTACATCTCGAAGGCGAGGTCATCGTAAGGAGAGGTGTACTGCGGGTTGTTGACAAGCAGCAAAGGGTTGTTGTTGCCGTTCTGGACCCCCACGAGGGGCAAAGCTCCTTTGTGCTCAGGGCCATCACCGTTGATGTTGGCCTCTGGGGGTGGCTTGTCATGTTCGGAAGGGGAGGGGCAGGGAGATTCTAAGGATTGTCCTAGCACGTTGAGGGCGATCAGACCCACCTGCGGCAGAAGAGTACCATCCTTTTTTTTTTAATCCTTAAGGTTTAAATATATTTCTGGATACCTTAGTTGGCTTTTATTACACCCTATTATTCCCCCTTATCCTTAATGGTCCTAAATTTTAAATAGTGTTACACTTTCCCTCCACCCAAACCTGGATACATTTCTACTAAATCATACCTTCCTTAACTTATTAAATTATTGAAAATATATGGATATACCTGGGATATCAAGACGTGTTGCACGTGAGAAAAACTACCCACACAGGTGGTTACAATGTTCAAGGTGTATTATAGTGACAAAACTGGTGACGAGAAGGTCAAGGCTCAACTCTCGGCTCGGTGCACAGAGTGTGGGATATAGGAATAGAATCCCTGACTAGAGGCTCAGATTCAATTCCAGTTGGGTTCACTAGAATATATATTTTTTTCCAAACAGTATTCTCCTATTCTTTCAATTTCTTTTTCCATCCCTTTTCCTTAAAACTAATCTGGAGTAGCCTTTAGAGCAACAAAGCTGACCGATTCAAAAGTCAGTTGCAACGGGGTTGATTATTATATTCCAAATTGTGGTTTAGTCAGGCGATTAGGGGCGCAATTTCTTAGATTCCGTCCTCTTTATATCATCTCAATATATATCTTATGTAATAATAAAAGGAAGTGTTTGTGTGTGTGCGATGCCTATCCAAATCTATGGCACGCAGGGAACTGAAATTTTTAACATAGGTGGACGGAAGGGGGTCCGAATTCACCTCGAAGCAGGATTTTTAAATTTTTAGTTAGGCTATTTTTAACAAATTTTTGAAGAAAATATTTTAAATCTGGTTTAGAATTACGTTTCAGAGATAACGTTTCCATTTGAAATCGGGCATCATGGAGGGAGTGGGGGGGCTTATATCATTCTTATGCCAGAGTGGGTCACGGGCAATGCCGTGCGGGATTACTAGTATGTATATATAATGGATAGGCAAATCGGTTAGAATGTACAAGTATGTGTTTAAAAAAACATATTGCGCTCTTGTTTTTCGCTATCTGTCCGGGATATTCACATATTTACACCAATGAGGTAGGGACAAATAATGTATAATTTAGAGGAAATGTACACGAACTAACGTGTAATAATTGTCAGTAAGCCAACACCCACACGGTGTTCGATTCCAGACCCCACCAAACAAGACCAGACGAGGTAGATGCCCTCCGGTGCAGTTGTCATTATTTCAATCACCAGTCACCTAAACCGCCTTTGTGGTCAAGTGATCAGAGCGCCTGGCTACAGATACAGAGGTCCCGGGTTCAATACCTGGCACTTCCAGATATTCAGTGAGGCAGTGCGTCTGCAACGGAGTCTAACTCAACCTCGTGAGGACAAATGAGGCGCTACTTGAAAGGAAAAAGTAGCGACTCTGGTCAATAAAACTGAGATTAACAACCAGAGAATTCGTAGTACCACATGACACCCTCTATCCACAGAAGTTGGCACTATATTCACCAGCAAATGGCATCCACTCAGTCGGCTTGGCTCGATTGAGGGCTGACGCTATGAAGTCACCTTGAGCTGCGGTTGGATGGGGGCTTCCCCCCTCTCCCCACATAACGCACGGGGATGACTAACGTAGAGTCCAATTAAGATAAGAAATTACATTTTTACAGTTATAAATTTGCTAAAACTATATATACAGGGTCTACTTATATGTAGAGTCATGTTAAGTGCAGCTGTCGCTTTTAATAAAATATATCAATAACGATAAAATAAAACTTTTAAAATAGTAAAATATTATCAATGTTGACAGAAAAAAAGTTTGTATTTTCTAAAAGTACCTTCCTACTAAAATTCTACTATAACTTATTTTGAAAGCTATTACGACTAATTACTCAACAGAGGGAGTGTTGATAACGTAAGTTAAGGGCAATATTTGTGCAGTTTTTATAGCAAAACTTGTTTTTCTGATCAAAATAAATCAAATTATTACACTCCAGTAGAAACAAGAGTTAAATTTTCTTCACGTTGTGACCTCAAAATTGAATATGTCCCGGGTGTTCTGGAATTTAATGATAACTTTTCCTCTTCACTTGAAAAATTTATCATCTAATGTCACTATAATCATGACGGATATTCATCAACTGTTGATATCACCATGTGAAGAAAATTAAACTCCAGGTTTCTACTGCAACAATATTTTATTTATTTTGGAATATAAAATGTTTTGATATAAAAACAACAAAAACACTGCCCTTTAACTCGCATTTTCTTCTCTCCAAGCTTGATGAAGTGAATTGGTCTAGACAAAGAGAAGAGCCAAACACTGCAAAGAGAAAGTCAGACACGCTAACTGTCCTCTGAGTAAGTTACGGTAAGCAGTGTAGGGGAGGTTAAGGCAGAGGGGGGAGGGGGGAATATAGGTCGTTCAATAGATGTACCGCCTCGTAGCAACTCCCTACGGTCTTCTTTAGTCCAGTAGCAGATGTCAAGCTCAACGTACCCCTTACCAATGGCGCGTTTCAAATACAGGCAGTAGCAAATTTATTAAAATTGTAAATCTAGTCACAAATATAATCTATGTTTAAATTCCTCAAAGTAAAAAAAATACTTTATTTTTACTAAACTGTATAGGCGTATGAAATACTTTAAATTCCCTATCTTCTTTTAAACATGACTAAAAATTTGTAGGCCCATATGTATTAAAAAATTGTTTCCTAATGTAAAAGATACTTTGCTTGTGAGCTTATTTCTTATAAATTTTAAAATAATTTCAATTATTTGAAAAATGACACCTGGCACGGGAATCTAGCCTAAGAGCTTTGGCTTAAACTTGCCAATGTTCTATCACTGGTCAGACTTGAACCCTAGACACTCTGGTCAGACTTGAACTCTAGACACCCTTGTCAACTTGATCTCTAGACAATCTGGTCAGACTTGAAACCTTGACACCCAGGTCAGACTTGAACCCTAGACCCCTGATCAGACTTGATCTCTAGACACCATGGTCAGACTTGATCCCTAGACACCCAGGTCAGACTTGAGCCCTAGACACCTCGGTCAGACTTTAACCCTAGACACCCAGGTCAGACTTGAGCCCTAGACACCTCGGTCAGACTTTAACCCTAGACACCCTGGTCAGACTTGATCTCTAGACACCCAGGTCAGACTTGAACCCTAGACACCCAGGTCAGACTTGAGCCCTAGACACCTCGGTCAGACTTGAACCCTAGACACTCTGGTCAGACCTGAGATCGCAGACCCAAGTGGAGAGAGGTTAGCGGGGTACCACACTTACCTGGTTGTACCTGTCATCACAGACCCAAGGGGAGAGAGGTTAGTGGAGACCACACTTACCTGGTTGTACACGTTGAGCGAGTTCTTGTGGTTCTCGTGAAGTCTCAGCTTGAGGTACTTGGCCGTGCACGAGGGGACGGTCACCGACTTGAGCTCCCGGGACTTGAACCCGGTGCTCTGATTGTCGGACAGCGTGATGAAGCCCAGATACTCGAACTGCTCTACAGTGACGTCACACTCGTCCGCTCTTGGGTTGGAGGACCACAACTCCAATTTCTCCGCTGTAACAAACAAACCATAGCTCAGGATATATAGTGAAAGTAACAGCCACAACAACTCAGGGAATATAGTGACAGTAACAGCCACAACAACTCAGGGAATATAGTGACAGTAACAGCCACAACAACTCAGGAAACATAGTGACAGTAACAGCCACAACAACTCAGGAAATATAGTGACAGTAACAGCCACAACAACTCAGGGAATATAGTGACAGTAACAGCCACAACAACTCAGGGGATATAGTGACAGTAACAGCCACAACAATCCAGGGGATATAGTGACAGTAACAACCACAACAACTCAGAAGATATAGTGACAGTAACAGCCACAACAACTCAGAAGATGTATTAGAATTTGAAAGAAAGATAAACGTATTTGCTTGGAGGGGAAATGTTGAACCATCTAGGAAAAACTACCCTCAATACACTCGCCTAAGATTCAATCCCCAACCTTCTGCTCACTGGCTAAACTAGATGGTCTTGACGTTTAGTCCATTTGTAGTGGGCTTTACCAAAAATAACGGTGACAGATGTATCTAAAGAAAGTCACGAAATGCAATCGATGGTTGTCTTTCGATCGAAGTTGGAAGAAAATAATCGTACACCATTTAATATGTATTAGGTTTTAATAAGGAGTGCTTGAGGTACTCATGAATTATATACTCATGGGCCAGCACTTGGATCCTCTGTACAGTCACTGTATGCTGCAGATAGAACACGTCATGAGTCCTCCAATATCAGGGGTGTAGGGGGCAGGTACTCACGAATGAGGTACTGGTAAGCCAGCACCTGGATACTCTGTACAGTCGCTATATGATGCAGATAGAACACGTCATGAGCCTCCAATATCAGGGGTGTAGGGGGCAGGTACTCACGAATAAGGTACTGGTGAGCCAGCACTTGGATCCTCTGTACAGTCGCTATATGATGCAGTTGGAACACCAGCTCTTGAGGATAGGAGCAGTTCCGGGAGCTCTGCCAACCCCTCACGGTGGGCCCATGAGCATTTAGCTCAGTGGCGCGGTGACGATCTTCCTCTCCTGAACACAAAACAAAACACAGTTGTTTTCACACTTTGTATCTTTTTCCTTCACAACGTTTGGACATTTAGCTGATCTAAGGGCTGCAGGTTCGATCGTAATTTGTTGACATGTCGGATTAGTTTTCATTCAAAATGTGACGAATAATTTGTCTCTGATAAGTTTGCTGTGTCTAGTAATTAAGTGAGATAGTATCCTCCACAGGGCTATACATGCTGGGAGACCCATAGGGTAGAGGAAAAGGGGCAGTTTTCCGCCGGTCCTCACTTCTCTTTGGGCCCCAAATCACACAAAAATCTTTCTTTAGCAGCAAGTCTTACCTCAGTCATAACACACGTGCGTGGATGTCGATGTTTCTTATTTTGAGTGATTTTACTAACTTGTCTTTTTTTAATTTAGTAAGCGTTGTAAAGATAGCAAAATAATTGAGGTCAACTTTTATTTGAAGGTTCCAGGAGAATGAAGGGAAAGCCCAATTATTTGAAGGTTCCAGGAGAATGAAGGGAAAGCCCAATTATTTTAACTCAAGTTGAGTTAATGTTTCCATCTGTTAGAACAGTGTTTCCCAATTTTTTTGAACTGACCCCTCCCCCGTTGGTAGATCATCAGATTTTCCAAACCCCCCTCTTTCACCTATTTATTGTAACCGTTGTAAAAATAATATTTAAAAAGTATTGTTTTCTAGTCAATTCTTTATTTTATCCAAAAACCAATATAATAATGGTAGCATAATCGTACAAATAAAACTAGTGATAATTAGTGTAATGATTGTAACAGTTTTTGTTTTTGTCAGTTATTGAATATTGGGCTTTACAACTGGTAGGCAGTGATGCCAATAATCCAAGGAAAAACTACCTTACTTTGGAAAAGGAATTAAAATAAAGAATGTCTTCAATGATTAGCTTATTTTTAACTTCATTTCTAAATTGTTCCACGCCCCTCAGGGGGTCAGGGGGCGCAACCCCCAGGCTGGTAACCACTATGTTAGACAATCATGAGACATTTCTAATGCACTTTATATTTTGAATAATGAGGTCTCTGTCATATTTAAATTTATTTTTTAAAAAGTATTTGCTGAGGTTCTTGTAGGGTTTGAGATATAAAAGTTATTTTCTTAAAAAATGTGAGTATATTGACTTTCCCCTCGTTTCCTCTATATTATTAATATTTTTTAAAACGTAAAAAGTTTAGATAAATATTATGTTAGTGATACCTACATCAGTTATCGCATGATCTAACACGTCACTCTCGTGTTAGTCTGGATTACCGATGATAGGGAAATCAGGGTTCAAAACCCGGTAAAGTGTACACAGATAGTTTTTTTCTATATGTTTTCCCATTCTTCTCACACGTAAATGTGGGTTCATTTCCTTTAAAACGTTACTTTACCATCACTTTTTCCATTAGCTTAGTTAACTGTATACATATAACCCGAACAGGTGCTAAGATGCGGTAAAGAAAACACATATATTTCGTTAATTTATTTTGTATTTTTTTTCGAAACAGAGACCCCTAAATTCCATTGCCCCAAGCCCCCTAAATTCTCTGGGTGGTTTTATTTGCATTCTTGTACTGAATAAAAAAAAAGTTGTTTTATTCAATTAAGTGGAATTTTTTTTAAAGAAATAAGAGAAAAATATTTGAAATCTATATTTATTTTCCAGAGTCTTTCAATTAAATAATTTCTTTCACACTTCCTCCTGACAAGTTCCGATAGAATGAAACCTATGGTCGTGGGATTGGGTGGTAGCGATCAATTTTCTTCAAGAGGCAGCCATTACCTTTTTATCCAGTGGCAACAATGTAAAGTGTGAACTGTGTTCTTCTTTTCATTGTAAAAGCCATATTGTGTTTGTTTCTTTTATATATTTCTATCCAGCTTTCCTGTACATTCTTCCAAATTTAATACAATAAAAAATGTAAGTAATTAATGAGAAAGTTAAGCTGGTCATTCCTTACGCGAGATTTCAATTCGTGGTCTAATAAAGGAAAAACAAACGCGCATTTCCTGTCCAAATCTCTGTGGATGAGCATTGTTGAGTCTCCCATCGCGTTGCCAATTTGCACTTTCAGTTTGCCGCAAGTTTGTCGCTAGCCACATATTTATATTAGTTGAGGGATAAGGAAGGTAGAGATTAGAAGAATTGTACAGGCATTTTGGGATTGGGTGGTAGCGATCAATTTTCTTCAAGAGGCAGCCATTACCTTTTTGTCCAGTGGCAACAGTGTAAAGTGTGAACTGTGTTCTTCTTTTCATTGTAAAAGCCATATTGTGCTCGTTTCTTTTATATATTTCTATCCATCTTTCCTATACATTATTCCAAATTTAATACAGTAAAAAATTAAGTAATTAATGAGAAAGTTAAGCTTGTCATTCCTTATGTGAGATTTCAATTCGTGGTCTAATAAAGGAAAAACAAACCCGCATTTCCTGTCCAAATCTCTGTGGATGAGCATTGTTGAGTCTCCCATCGCGTTGCCGATTTGCACTTTAAGTTTGCCGCGAGTTTGTCGCTAGCCACATATTTATATTAGTTGAGGAGGGACAAGGAAGGTAAAGATTAGAAGAATTGTACAGGCATTTGCGTTGAGGGAGATTGAGAAACTGATATATTTTTTTAAATCTTCCAGATGGGTTTATAATCTCAACCTCCCCATAACTGTCAAACCAGAAAATATGAGCCTAACATTTATTCAGCGTGCCCACCGATGTGGGTTTCTATTTTTAGAATAAGTCGTTGATTATCTTATGTTGACTTTTTGCGCCGCTTCTTACTATAGCTCAAGTCTCCATATTTAATTACACTAATGGGGTAGGGATGATCAAGGATGGTTAGATGTAGTTTGGATTAAATNATTTTTAGAATAAGTCGTTGATTATCTTATGTTGACTTTTTGCGCCGCTTCTTACTATAGCTCAAGATCTCTATATTTAATTACACTAATGGGGTAGGGATGATTAAGGATGGTTAGATGTAGTTTGGATTAAATGTATCCGTATTTGCGTGTAGGGAAAGTGGGAAACAATTTATGAAAGACTAACCCCACCTACTCCTACGTTGAATCATATTTTCTGGTGCTTTCCCATTTGGCCTATCAATGTCATTATTATTATTATTATTATTATTATTACTATAGTTGCATTTTATCAATATAAATATAAAAGCAGTTTTTCTAAACCTACCTTCATGCTACGATCCCACTATAGTATACTGTATAAATGTACTCTGCCAGTTTTGAATATAAGCCTCAAATCAATTTTTTTTACTAGATTAAATGTGAAATTGAAAGTCATCTGTTTAAATGAGCCTCCTTAAATGTGAATTTATAAAGACAAGACAAAGCTTGAACATAAATCGTATGAGAAGACTTTTTTGAATAAAATTAGTGCATACACGAGACAAATTCAGTAACGTATCGAAGTTTTAGCTAACCCAGGTGTGAGAACTAAGGTCGGGGCAATGTCTTATCCTAAGTTTGCCAACCCAATGGCCAGAGCTGCTTTCGGCCACAACAAGATGCTACTTACTATCAAACTAACTCTGGAGATGAGGAAGAAACTGGTGAAGGGGTACATATACAGCATAGCTTTGTATGGAGATGACACATGGACCCTGATCACGTGGTGTAGTGGTCAGTGCATCTGGTTACAAGTCTAAGGGTCCCGGGTTTGATTCTAGTCTGGTACCTTGAGTATTTTCCCTGAAAGGAGAACTAACTACCCCATCGGTCACCAGAGTTTGGTTGATTAGGCTTACGCTAGGTTTAAATGTTTCCACTGGTTCTACACCTTCACACTCACTATCATAATCACCTCATCTCATCGGGACATGAAAAGAGCCTCCATGGAAAGGATGTACGATTAGTACATTCGGGCGTCCTACGGTCAACGGTATTGTACATTAGTATGGGCTAATATTTACACTACTGGGCTACGAATTATGTAGCCCGGACGCGCATTATTATTATTATTATTATTATTATTATTATTATTATTATTATTATTATTGATCCTGATAAAAAAAATGTAGGATAAATGTTTGGAAAGGTTTTGAGAAGTGGTGCTGTAGGAGAATATAGAGGATAAAGTTGATGGATCACGTGACTAATCAAGAATTTCTAAGAAGAGTCAATGAAAAGAGAACCATTGTGCAGATGACTATACTAATTGGATAGGTCACATTTTGAGAAGAAGTTAGTGAGTGATGTCGTAGAAGGTAAAATGGGATGGAGAAATGTCCGGGAATAGGACGAATGCAACTGATGAATGACCTCAAACAAGGAAATAAGATGAAGTTTCAGGATATAAAGAATCAAGATGCTGATAGGACATTTGGGATAACTCAATTTGGGAAAATCTATGGGTCTGCCGAAAGATAGACCACATAATACATAGATAAATTACTATGAAATATTTGTATTTGCTTTTTGTCCATTTTACCAATATCTAAATGTATAATGTATTAGTAATTTAACGTGTTTTTGAAAAATATATTTATAATTTAAAATATATGAAAATGATTAAAAAAAATATTAAATTACAAATTCCTAACATGAAGTTTAAAGCTACATCCTCCAACGTTGAAATGATAGAAAGCACATCGACTAATGTTCCTTGTTTCGTGTGTTAATACGACAGCTCAAATCAATTTCAAACGTTACTCTACTTTAAACCGTTTTGCAAATGAAAAAATAATATTTTTCTAGGTACGTGGGCCTAGTTACAGATTGGATTACTTTGAATATGAATGATAATTAATATTAGAGGTTTATGAAGCCTATTTTTTTCGGTTTAAAGGGAATATGGATAGAATTATAAATTAAATACTACAGAAGTTGAATCGAAGTTATAAACAAAAAAATTATCTTAGACAAAATATTGTTCGTATTATATTGCTTTATACACAAAATATCACGAGCAAAATATTTTGTTGCCAAAGGGTTTAAGATATGTTGGCCAAAGCTGATGGGTGAATCAAGTAAATACTACAATATACATTTCCATTACTGGCAGATTTGTTGAGAGTGCACATCAATAATTTACAACCTACGCACAACATGACAATAATAATATTAGAATTAAAAATTGTATTTTATCTTATAAAATTGTTACTTTGTACAGCAGATTTTTTCGAGGCTAATTCAAAATTGACTTATATTTGAAGCGAAGTCAAGTTTTTCGATGCTATGCACACCTATAATTTTTTTGCTCGTGAATATGGGTTTGTTATCCCCTGCAAGTCTTGCGTATACTTCACGCTATACAACACTGTCAAGAAATTGCCAGTTATATTTATTTCAGGGTCAAGAGTGAAACTTTGTTCTACTGAATAGCCTCTGGTCACAAGTTTTTATTTTTTCACCGTGTCTTACTATCCACATACATTAATTACGTTAGTGCAGTAAGAACGAGTAAGGTATAAACTTGGAAGAAATGTACCCACATTAGTGTGAAGAAAGGATGGAAAACAATTTAAGGAAAGCCACCCTCAGTACACCCGACAGGGATTCGAACCCATATATCCCTGTCACGGACAATCTAGTCCAACACGAGAGTGACTTGTTGGACCATGCGGTCACCGATGCGGGTTTATCCCCGTTTTGCTGTCCCTTTTTTTGGTTGTCTGCATATTTACACAAATGGGGTTAAGGATGCGGAAGGTATAATTCAGAGTCAATATGCCAGTAGCTGCGTGGAGAGAGAGTTGTAAACCATTTAAAAAATATTACTAGATAACAAGCTGATTCGTGATGGTTAGGAAAAAAGTGAAAAAAAAAAAGTTTATTTCAAATCTAATCAAAATCAAGAGAGGTTAATAGGCGTCCTGTGTCAATACTAATAATATAATTACCTAATGGTGAAATATTTAGTGGTGTAATCATAAAATGTACTTGTAATAGTCAATTTAATTATATAAAATAACCTTTCAAAATTACACTTTTATGGATATACTTGATTTATAAATGTTTAAATAGCACAGTGGCGTAGTTTGCTGAGGGGTGGTGGGGCAAGGTGGATAAATCACTCCCCCTACCCTCATCAACAGACCCCAGAAATGTTTTTAAATGCATTTAGTCACGCCAAACTTATACATTTTACTGCATGTATCTTATGTTTCTTGTTCTATTGTCCAATAATAGAAAAGAATATTTACATACCCTCGGTAATTATTGTGTTTACGGTCTAGGGTGCCGATCTCTCTGGAAGTTCAATATTTTACCATGAAAGTTTTTTTTTTCTTTTTGTGGCAGTGTGACTTACACTGATATTAAATACATAAAGAAAGAGAAAAGCGTGTGACTTTATGAAAAATATAGCTTCTTGCAGGTAGTATGAGACCATCCACTGCATATTATGGCCACAACCTATCCCGCATCGCATAGTTGGAACAACAACAAAAATTAAGTTAGGAATGAAAAAAATTAACCATACTTAAATAATATTAATAATTGAATATTTTAACACGATAAACAATAACCAACCTGCTTCGGTGTCCTCGTGGTCTAACGTGCTACTCTCGTGTTAGACTTGACTGCTGAAGACAGGGAGATCGGGGTTCAATCCCGGTTGGTTGCACTGAGGATGGTTTTTAACTCTCCTTCCACGCAAATGCGGATACACTTCCTCTAAATTAAACCTTCCTAATCCTTAACACATAAGCGTAATTAGTAAACAGGCGTACAACCCGAACGGAAAGTAAAACGCGGTGCTAAAATATATATATATATATATAGTAGTAATCAGATCATATTTTTACTCACTTAAAAAGTCGCATTTTGACCAAAATTCTATATTTTCCCCCCCCTCGTGAGCCGTGTTTCCCTTCCCTCTTATCAGAATGTAACCAACTTTTATCAGTGCCTGACTTTAAGAGATTGTGTATACCGACCATTCCCGTTCGAACATTCGACCTAGACACTTATTCTGCTGAGTTTTTTCCCATATCACGCGATCATAAGGATATTAAATATTTCAAACCTTTGTGTCACGATATCATATTCATAAAGAAGCAGAGAAATTCCTTCTTTTTGATATCAGATTTTATTCCAGCGCCATGTTGGATTCACCGAAACAGTAGTGAAAAAATTATAGGAAATAGCAAATGTCAAAAGTAATTAAAGAGCTTATGATATGATTAGGTCGAGAGTTATATTTGAAATTTTTTTATAACCAACAGATTTATTTGACTATTTCATTTGATTTAAAAATACTTATTTAGTAAAATAGAAAGTACAAAATAGTTTGAATATATTTTTTTCATATTCGTAAGGAAACACAAATGTTGCCGTACAATTTTTATTGGGAGAGTTTTTTTTATATAAAATATCAACACAAATTTTGCAGCAAACATTGATAATATTTTTCTAAGTTATTGGTGTTATCTTAGTGATATTTTAATATCCATCAAAAGTGACGTATGAATACGTGAAAGTAGATCTAATAACTTTCTTAGTAGTCTGATAAGGCTATTAAAAAAACTATATTTCCATCAGTGTGTCAAATCACATTGCAGGGCAACTTCAATTGATTATATAATTATAATAATGAGTACAATAAATATTTCAGTTGCTAGATACCGTTTATACTTTGTGTTACATATCGTGGATGTGGATTTCTAAGGCATTACATAGTATAAACATTAGTATTACAAGGAAGATCCTTGGTAGAGCGACAATTGGTTGATTGTTACACTTCTTTAGTCAATTAAACAATATAAGTTATGAATATAAGGAATTAGTTTATTAAAAGAGAAATTGTTGGACCAAGAAAAAGAATTTTAATCTATAAGTTAATTAACAATATGAATTGGTGGAGATAACAAGGAATTAATTATTCAAAGAGAAAATTGTTAAGTTAGAAATTAAATCAATTACAAATACATAACCGTCTTGCTAAGAATCACCTCAGGGATTGTTAAAGAGTAAGTTGATTTTATAAATAGGTAAAACTGTAATTGTGAAATATCCTACTAAGCGATAATTTACAGAAATTAGAAAAATGTAAATAGTCAATGACTTGAATGGAGCTGTTAATACATGAATATAGATCAAAACTAACTAATCACATGAATGATCAATTTTACCAAACCAACCTAAGAAAAATATTGATAAGGACTATTTACACAGTTACAATACAATTAATAAGATTAATAAAAGATGATTGATAGTAAGTTAGCAATTTGGCAGGTACTTAGCATGTGAAACTTTCACGTATGAGAATTGCTGATGAAATAATTACATATGAAACATATTAAAATTAAATTACATATGAAACATATTAAAATTAAATTACATTTGAAACATATTAAAATTAAAATATATCTAATAATAGTCCACAAAGTTAAAAATAAGTGATTATAATATTACTAAGAACTTGTTATCTGCGTCAAAAGGTTTAAAATGCTGTGTTAACAATCGAAAGGATTCATTACAAAATTGTTGCCATAACAGATGTGTGGTGTCATCCAGATCAATATTTGTAGTTATGATATGTTGAATAATAAAAGTTGTTTATATATCAGATATTGGATGTTATAAAAGAAGTGTAGACGAAATTGTTAATTTGAAAAATGCTAATTATAATGTTAGTTGAAAGATTGAAATTAAATAGACGTTCCTTATCTGATGTTTTGTATATACAGTTAATCCTCAACGTGGTACTATTTGTGTGTGAGCGTGACTGAATAAGCGACTGGTTCATTTAAGGGGGCTGCTTAGGTAATTGATATATTGCCATCAGTTGTTGCGCTTAGGTTAAATACTGACAAAACCTTTAACAGTACACGAGTTTAGTGTTTACTGGGATCAATATAAAACTATGTTTTATAATCCTACTATACATAACTGTAAACATAGTTTAGAAGTTGAAATTCTACACTCTGAAAAGTCCAACAATCCAGATATTTCGGTTGATAATGCCCGGGAAAAGAACGGTAGCTGGTCAAGGAGCATAGAATAGATATTTATGAATTAAATGATGTAATTTAACAAGGGGAGTCACAACACAAATTAAATTTAAGAGTAAATAGCCAGAGCTATATTAATGGTAATTACTTCAATTAGATATCATATTCTGAAAATTGAAAAATGACACCTGGACACGGGAATCGAACCCGGGACCTTTGGCTTAATACGTCAATGCTCTAACCACTGAGCTATCCAGGATTCGTCCCGTGCCCACTCATATTTTAAGGCAGAGTTTAGCTCATTTTATACGATTTAATATATATATTATGTTATCAAAATCCGGGCTCTGATATTTAATATTAATATGGTATGGTTCTTACAATATTATGATATACGTGTTGCTGTGTGACTGCATCTTTTTGTTGGAATCTCTAATGCCTGGATCACGATCAACTTAACGTTCACTTAAGGTTAACTTAACGTAAATGTTATTCTCGTGTTTTTAAATGGAAGCGATCACGATGCAGTTAACTTAATAGATGCCCTGGGAGGTCTTTCACGTTAAGTGAACGTTACATGAAGGGTATCACGTGATCTAGCCAGCTAATCATTATGGGAGTGACGTCTACAGGGCTATTTAGTTGGTTTTATGACCAACAATAATATACAATATATTTCACAACTCATGGTATAATTAAGCTAAAGTAGGTTTAAGATCAAACTAAAATATGAAAGCTAGATTTATCGAAAAAGTTTAGTGATAAATAGTTATTATATCGATAGAAAACAGTAAACAATCACAGATAATCATAAACATTTTTCAAATATAGTAGTACCAATCACAGATAAAAACACAAATCCCAGAATGCAGATAATTGGCTAGAGTTGTTACGTTAAGTTTCATGAATCGTGATCACACATCTGTTTTCTTAAGTTAAATGAACGTTACGTTAAGTTAAAGTTAAGTTGATCGTGATCCCGGCATTAAGGGTGCTAACGTTGCTCAACGCATACAAGGACGGCCATGTGCGGCTTTCAACATTGTCCGCCTAACTACCTTAAACCTAGAATAGACACACCATCTAGTAATGTTTCACTGTGAGAGGGAGAAATCCTCATTTCATCAATAATAGTTTTTCTCCGTCATGCCAGTAGTCGAACCCAGTATCCTTAGCTCGGTAGACGAACACACTACCGGCTGAGCTAATATTTATTATAATGACTGCACTAAAGTATTCTAGAGGATATGAGGAAAATTCGCACTGTGGGAGCATAACACCTATTCTACCCAACAAGGATTCAAACCATTTAAACACTGATAATTTTTTTTTAATTGAGCTAAATTAAAAATGTTATTAATCGTATGAACAAAATATTTTTTTAAAAAAGCTTGAAACAAAGATATTTTATGTCGTGCCCCTATAAAATGTTTAATACTCTTAGTATAACTTTTTGTACTACATAGGTTCTATAATGTTAGATTGGCTGGAATATTTGTGGTTTTGTGGTAAAAAGAACGATTATTGAAAATGTTGATTATCTTTGTACTGAAAATGTTATTAAAATTGAGAATATAAAAACAGTAGCCTAAAATACAACTACTTTACAGTAATATTAAAATGCTTTTGTTATCCTATGTAGTGCAATTTAAATGAGTCAAATACCACGAATTTTGAAGAAAAAAAATCACGAATATTTTAAATCAAACGAAAAAATCTATACAAAATTATGAACATTATCTCAATTTTACCTCATAGCCTGAATATAATACCTGTAGTCTGGAAATATCTCAAAAAGATATAAGTGATATTAGAAAACTATATTTTCTCAATCCTCGACCAAATTATGGATTAAAGATAACTTAACCGAAATGTAATAACATTGTATTATTCTTATGCTTGGATTGATGTTAAACTATCTAAATCACCCTGAAAAAAATGAAAAAAAGTTGGTCGAGCCTAATGTCAAAATATAACTACAATAATGATTATTAAGTTTTCATAATCTGATATAAAAATATAACTTTTTTAAAAGCATTTACTAATGCGAAATAAAACTATACATACAATACATAGTAATGAATAACTTGTGTGTGTGTGTGTGTGTGTGTGTGTGTATATATATATAATTGCTTAAGTTATTACTATCTATATTGAAATAAATAATTTATTTTGACCTTACCTGACGCAAACACGACTGTAAATTCAATTTTGTGAGGCATGATACATTATTACAATTCACACCAAAAATATAATTTTCTTCTTGCTTTATTAATGTTCATTTTTAATAAAATAATATAACTAAAAATGAACAGCTTCACATTTCTTTGAGTGCAATATCTTGTTAACATTTAACCTTTGACTTGACAAATAACGCTCCATTTCACAAATCCTTTTGAGCTTAATCCCACTCACAATAATCTTCCAGTTGCCCCTTGATGCCGGCCAACCCGCACAAGACATGTTGCTACATCAGGGCCAGAATCCCTCTTGTACCGTGTACACTCACTGCTAATTGTAATTAGGAACTACTTTATTCATCCTTCTGAAAGATATTCTTAATAGCAACAGGTGATTAAAAATATATATTTATGCATTAGTGCCAACTAACAATCTGTTTACGGTTGAATGTTATAGAGTACAACTTTTCCTAAGTTAACTAAGACTATGCTCTATTGTGACAGGATCCCGACTGTCGCGGAAGGATCAATAGTAAGGAGAAGCGCTTTGTATTTTCAGATCTCCGCGATGTGGCGCCACTAAATAGTCTACTAACTGTTGTAAATCCCTTATCCTGGGGCTTCACGTGGGATAACTTTCTCATTTTCAAACATTTATATAGAAGACTTTTGAATGGTGAGCCTCAACTTAGAGGCGTTATTTAAATGTTGTTAAGTGAAATATACACGTATAGATGATATTCAGAATAATTTTATACAAAACAAAACAATGTGGTTTATATTTATGAATCATAAATGTTGGTGTTTATGGATAAGTTGAAAATAGTTAAAACAATAAAAAGTGTTCATAATGCCATAAGAAACCTTCAGAAAATTCTCTTAGAATTTGTTACTATGCGTGTTTAACTCAAATTATTTATCTATAGACTTCCTTTATTAGATATTCTCTTTCGTATCCATGGTGATTCAAAAGAGCCAACTGCCAACACAAAAATATTGGGAAATATCGCGATGGTGGTAGCCATGAGTTTAGTTTACCAGTCTAACCAATCAAGTAATTAAAAAGTAATAAGTTTATTTTATGATTAATGAGTAAAGTTTATTTTAGGAGAAAAAAATATATTTTTATTTTAAGCATATTTAATACATTATATGTTGTTATATATATTATTTGTTCCAAAGCAAATTCAAAATAATTATGTTTGTGCTGTTGCCTCAACTAGTTGTTTAAGCCTACTGTTAAATGTCAGCAAAATATTGTTGACATTTGATAATTTTGACGTATTTTGAGCATAGTATTGTATTAACTTTATTATTTTTGTATTTACGATGTATAATCACTTGCAAAATTGATGTAGAATCCAAAAAAATGTTTGGTGAATACATATGATAATTAGTTTATATTCAAGCCAAACAAACTAGACCTATGGAAAAAATAACATACAGCTCTTGGTCCAGTCCATGTATAATTCTTACAACAGAGTAAGTATCTAGGCTATTAAATCAACACAGTGTAGCCTAATAATTAGTATATATATGCTAATAGTTACTATTAATATCTAGAGATATGAATGGTACTCAGCAATGTAGGCTTACGTATGACAAATATCTCAATTACCAAGACAATATCATGTATTTAGTGTAGTGGGAACAATTGAGTTAATTGGTAAATAACCGATATTAGTGTATTTTAAGGTCTGTATTGTTAGTTCGTCAAGCAACTCAAGTCTTCCACATTCTTAAGCGAGGTTGAGTATGTTAGGACGTTACCGATACCTTTATTTTATGTAAGAAAAAAAAAATCCACTGAAAATGGCACCGTTCCATGGACGAGGGGCCAAGCTTAAGGGTGTACTTGCCAAGCATGGAATGTTTCACTCAGGTAACCTAAGTAGTCTTTTTTTAAACTCTAGGCCTAGAGATGAAATAACAAGTAATTAAAATAACTATGGTGGCTGTAGTCAAGAAAATGTCAGGGAATTTATTAAACAAAATAAAGAAAAATCAGGGAATTAAAATAGGCCCACTTTGGCAAAAAAAAAAGTTGTGCCTAAACTCTATTGCAAGTGTTTCTTGCATGTTAACTAAACTCATTGCCTAGGTAAGCCTAGGACATTCTAATAAAATATTGTTGTAGGCCTACAGTGTTTGTTTTTATTCCATATTTACAGTGCCACAAATAATACCTAAAATATGCAATACTGAAAAAAAAACTTATAAAAAAATGTTTGTTTGTTGGCCGCTAGCATCTTTAAAAATCCATGATCAATATAATAAATGTAAAAAATCGTAATTCACCAACTAAAACTGTTAAAAGGTAGTCAGGCAAAACTTTAAAATGTTGTTTGAAAAAACCTGAAAATGTCAGGGAATTTCGTAACATAAGTTTTGTAATTCACTAGATGAGAACACTCTTTGGAAGGTCACAAGAGCTTGTTTGGGTCTTGTGTAGAATACCTTTCTGTTAATTTAAAGTATAAAAAAATGAAATAAACCACTTTGTGTGGACATGGCCAAGATTGTATCGTCCGACACCTAAGCTCAGCCGGTAGTGTGTTTGTCTACTGAGTTAAGGGTCCCAGGTGCAATTCCTGGCATGGCCGAAAAAACGTATCATTGGTGGGTGAAATGTGGATTTCCCCTTTCACAATGATAAATTAACAGCCGGAGGGGGAGGGGGGGAGTTTATTGTGTATGTACTATATTTGAGTTAGTTTATAAGTCGTGTTCTGATATAATCAATCAGTTTAAAGAGTGCACATAGGTACCCTTACCTTACAGGTGTCTACATATTTCTGACCGTGTATTTTAGTGTTAAAAAGTTATGCATGCTTAACATAAATTGGATAACTGAACCATGAACCATGTACCATGTCTTTGTTTAGCCGCATATCAGGAATAAACTTGATGTTTTCATGTCTCAGGTCGGAGCCCCAGGAAGCCGGGTTTGTTCCAGCCTAAGATGGGCAAAACAGCCCGGGTAATGGTGTTTGGGATGAAAGGGGTGGGGAAGACCGCGATCTTGGAACAACTCATCTACGGGAACATTACCGCTACTTCCGTGAGTTTGGTTTTCTCTCATCTTCTTCACACTCGACTATAAAATAGAGTAGTCTTAAAAACATTTGAAGCCACTAAATAATGAGATAACTTAGTGGTATTTCGTGAACCGATACTTGCCACAAAAATATCTACTATAGAAGAAATATGACTGTGAAATAATTGTAGGCCATAGGATGTGCTACCTGCTAACTTAACAGCTTCACATACAAGTAAAAGTTTGTTTTTTCTCTCACTTGATGCACAATATTGACAATATTGAGCCTGAACAAAATGTATTATCAATAATCAGTGCTGTGTAAATTTAATCTAATTCGAGTTTTTTTTTTTCCATGCTGCTTAGCATAGAATGGTTTGTTAAAATGTCAACGCCAAAATTTTTTTTTAGTTTTGCAGGCGCAGCACTGTATAACAGAAAATAAATAATCTGACTTAAGGCAACAGTATAAGGCAGGGGTTTTCAAACTGTATGTCTTGATGCCTTTGGACGTTGACGGTCTTGGTCTAGGGCATCACGGCTAAAAGTAAAAACTAAAACTTAGAATGTATAGTGAAATGCAACATGCATATTTTCAATACGCATACTCTTACATATTTTAAAGAATGGAATAAATTCTACAAGAAAACACATATTTCGCCATTATATAAACAAACTGCACCATACACATGCTATCATGTACAGCAAAAATATGTCTAATTTAATTCCTTTCAATTCATTTCTGTAATTTTGTTCTTATTTTTAGGCCTATTTTTACATTTAAAAGAATACAAGTTAGTAATGTAAATGACAATTTTCTTTTTTTTAAATATCACCTAATCAAATTTCGGCCATTTCTTTTAAATATTGGGTACAGGGGTGTTGCACAGTAAATCTGACATGTGAAGGGCAGCGGGCTCTCAAAAAGTTTGGGAACCCCTGGTATAAGTAAATAAAAGAAAATAGGCTAGCACTTTCCTTTAGAAATAGGACCACAATGTGAAAATATAAGCCCCCAGGTTGGAGAGCACAGTTTATTTATTTTTAACTCATTGCATTCTACTAAACACCCATGTTGTTCATATTTAACTATACTAAGGAGCGTGGGATGAAGAAGGTCAAATTTCAGATGAAATGTACTTGAATTTCACTGAAGGGGAAATGAAAACCATTAAAGGATAATTTTTCTAATAATGTTCATGTTTATTTGGTAAGGAGTAATAATAATTGATAGTATCCTAAGGTTATATCTTCTTTTTTATTCCCTTCTCCTTATTTTATATATGTTTTAGTTTTCTTCTATGACAACGACATGTTTCAATGATTATTCACCATCTTTAAGTTTTATTTATATTAAAGATGATTGATTTTACCTCATACTACTGGAAAGTTTGTGAAATTTTACGGTTTTATAAGGAATAATTTTTAGTGAGATGATCATCAATGTGTAAAAAGTTAACCAATATGAAGAAATAAAATTAAACAATTGATAAAATGTAGTGTGACACAGAGTGTTATTTATATGAGTAAATATAAATACATTTTTGCGATATTATTATAAGATGAGTTAGATGAATTTACGGTTTTTATCCTCTTGATTATGGCTCGAATTGATTTAAGTTGGGACGGAGAGGGATAGCAATAAAAATGATTCCATAAAAAACGGTAAAATTTCACAAACTTTCCAATAGTATGAAGTAAAATCAATCATCTTTAATACAAATAAGACTTGAAGATGGTGAAAAATCACCGAAACATGTCGTCTTCATAGAAGAAAAATTAAAACATATATAAAATAAGAAGGGATAAGAAAGGATAAGCCACCCCCAATACAACCGGCAGTGATTCCAAGCCAAACTTTATCATCAATGTCAAACCAAACTAGATAGAAATTTGAGCTTTAGTCCAGTTGCCCACTGATACGGGTATTGCAACTTTACATAAAGCTAAACGTATCACAAAATTTGGGAAATAGCACTGGACCCCTAATTATGAAACTTGTGGGAAAAGTCGTACGATAGGATCTCGTGAGTCGCAATTTGAACCAGAATCGTGCTAATAAAATGTTTCAATTTTGCTGTGAGTTGGTGTGTTATGGAATGCCGGCTTCTTACTAGGGGCTGAGTTTTCAATCTGACAACACTGGAAAGTTAATGATGACATTTAAAAAAATTGAACCAATGGGATATAAACACGCTTTGGCAGAAAATATGTAAACAAAAGGAAGCACACTTATTGTATTGAGTGCACCAGAGTAGACCGATTTGTTTAGCTTTATTAGCTATAAATCCTACATTTAAATGTGACCAAGTTTATTAGCCTATATAAAAAATTTCGGAAACTAGAAGTGTTTAACTTTGTGTCACCTTTACAAAGAGTTCTGTTATCATAGCTTAGTTGAAAAGACCGCAAGGGAGGTCAAGAAAGAGATGGGAGGAACAGATAACAGAAAGTGTGCAAGTAAAAGGAGAAGAATAGTAAAACTTAGCGTAGGAAGAATGGTGGAAGGATAGAGGAAGATAGAGGCACTCTACAAATTGATCTGGCCACAGGCTGGAAACACTTGTTGTTGTTGATGATGATGATGATGATTATGGGGGTGGTGGTAGTGACTTAGTTGATAGTGTGTCAGTATACAGAATCAAAGTTCCCAAGTTCAATCCTCAGTCACATATATAATTTTTATTTTATCTAGGCTAATTAGAAATCACCTGTCAATTCAAATTTAGTATTTAATATAGTTCTATTAGGCCTATTTATTTTACAAATTTTAAAAACATATATATTTATATATACATATAATAGTTAAACACATAAAGTAGGTACTCACCGTCTCATTCTTATTTAACTTGTATAATCCATTTTTAAATAAGCATTTTTTTTACATAGCTATAGAAAGAACATAATAAAAAGGGTGTTATGAAATGACAAAAAAAAAAAT
>CABFWB010001886.1:83277-105717 GCA_902151455.1 Timema bartmani | reverse complement strand
ATTATTATTATTATTATTATTATTATTATTATTATTATTATTATTATTATTATTATTATTATTATTATTATTATTATTATTATTATTATTATTATTATTATTATTATTACATAACTTGATGTATGAATAAATTAAAGTAGTTTATTTTTAAACTTTCTCTCAGATACTATCAGATATGTTCTTACTATAGCTTCTCTTTTTAACTGTAATAAACACATTTCCTTTATTATTTTAAAATATTTTTGTGACATCAATTTTGTAGTACCTAAAAATCAGATTGAAGACATTTATAATAGCTTAGAGTGTTTGCTTCTCCTTAAATCCTTGAATGAAAATAATTAGTGATATAATTTTTAAATAGTTTGTTAGGATTTCTACCATCTGGGAAAACTGGAATTAGCCGGGAATTTAAAGTGGTTGGAAAAAAACTAGAATAATTCGAGAATTTAGTAAATTGTGAAAAAAAAAAAGGGCGGAGGATGTTGTTTTACTAAAAATATGAAATATAATAATGAGTAAATTGCATTGTGGTCAAACCGGGTATTTTTGTTTGTAGCTGTGTAATATATTTTCTAATTTTCTAATTCTTAGCAGACTATGTTAATACAAATAAAAAATATCTTTATTTAAATTTTAGAAATTATAGTTATTTATACAAAAAATTAGTGAAAAAACAGGTGTAGGGGGAATAGAAGGCTGTGGCATACTTTTGAGTCAGGAATTTTAGGAAATGATCAGGGGAAAAGTTGTAAATTTCATTGATCAAGTTGAGTAGACGCCATGTTTGTTTGTAAAAAAGCTAGGCTCCATATGAATGTATAATTTTCTCCTAATGAAGGAACTCCACCCGACGATAGAAGACATCTATGTGGCCAACATTGAGACAGATCGCGGCACTCGAGAGAAGGTCCGCTTCTATGACACGGAAGGCCTGATCGGTGGCGGCCGGGAAGTGAGCTCCGGTGACACGCCAGTGTGCCGGTCTTGTTGACGCCTATGTGCTGGTGTATGACACAGACAAGCCTGAATCCTTGGACGTCCTCATGGCAGTCAAAAGGGACATTGACCGCAACAGGGACAAGAAGGAGGTAGTTACAAGTGTATCATTTCCAGTCAAGTAGCTAAACTGAATATCATCTCCGAGGAAACCGCATGGCTACTATTGGGAAACAGCATTGTAAATTTTATGGTTTTCGTGTCGTCATTCTTCCCATAAAATATTTGACAAATTTTACAACACTATTTTGTTGATGTTGCCAGTAACTCCTTCGTATACTAGCGTTCCATACTACCGTCCAACAACTGAAAGTGAGGAGATTTGGCAATAGTTAACCAAGAGAGAGCGAAGATATATCTTTTTTCCACAAGACCTACAGTTCCCTCAGAGGTGATATTCATGCCCAATACTACACTGTCTTGTCAAAGTCTTCGTAACTTAACTGATCGTAAAGTCTATATTAGCAAGATATATAAGAATCTGATTTCCCTAGTAATGCACGTTTATGTAACTGCAGGCATACTTGATGGTGATAGGCAACAAGACGTGCCCCACAGAGGCAGGCAGCCTGGAGAACACAGCATCCAAGGCTGCTCATTGGGCAGTGCGGGAGAAGATGCGTCATTATGAGGTGAATGCCATGGAGCGGGCAACGCTCTACGAGCCATTTGTGGCGCTGGCATCCAAGCTGAACCCTCCACCCACGAAAAGCTCATTTCCGCAGCTAAGTATGGTGAGGAAAACAATTGGGCGGCCAGACAACAGTTGAGACTGGTAATGTATCGTACTTTTGTCACTCTGTGTGGGTAGCCTGGGAAAAGGCATAGACTGTGAGTAAAGATGTTGTGGACTATTTTTTACAATTTACTAAATATTTTAATGTCAAAAGATTTATTTTTGTTAGCTCATTTGCCATTTTAAGGTTTAACTTTCTCATAAAAGCACTAAAGAAACCAAATCATTTTAACTGTTCTTACAAACATTCACAACACTAACATGTTTTTGTATATATTTGGTTCAAAACTTTATAAGCATTAAAGTAAATTATATTTTAATTTGTTTGACAAGATATTCTATCATATTTTTCAACATAATATTATAAATTTTAAATAAGAACACTCTCGGAATGCAACATTAAGAATATTTATGTAATAAAACCTCATTAGTTTATAATATTTCTACTAGATTTAGTTTTGGTCCCTAATTTTGTAATTTTACTCACCATTGAAGACAAATGGGCAGTTTTATAGTCAGACTTAGTACACCTAAAGTGTGGTGCTGTACTAAACACAATAATGAAACCTACCTAAACTCGAATGGAATTGGCCAGTTTTTCTTATGAAACTAGCTCATTCCGTTTTGGTCTTAGGGTGGTATGCAAGAATATATAGTGAATGCTTGTTGAACCGATAGTGTGGTCCTGAGCACACTATCTATCCACCTTTTAACCTATGATGGCGCAAGCAAACCCACTCTAGTGTCCACTTAATCAAGTTCGTTCATAGAGCCCTTAGTGCTGCACTTGAGACATACTCATTCTGACTATGAAACTGTCTCATCCACTCGATTACTGAATTAATGACACTGTAACAGTATTATGAAAGTATCTGAAAATCTTTATTGAGCCAAACTTGATTCAGAATAGTCTTTTATTCTTTCAAACCATTCTGTATTAGCTACGTTTTACAGTGGTTAAAGTTTTCAAATTGTATTTATAAATCTTTAAACAGATTTTATTTTATTTTTCTACTAAAAAGTGAAAACATATTATGTTTTGACGAGCACAATCTGTACAGAAAGTGCTTCATTTAAATATATTTAGGGTATTAGAGCGCTAGCTCAAGCTGCTGTTTTTTTTTTGTTTTTTTTTCTATAGTTCAAAGTTTAAGCCTGTAAAATATGTTTTCAGTGTTTGTTATTATTTATTCTTTTGTTATTGGGGCTATGATACTCGGTTTTGACTTTTAAAAATAAAAGTTCTTCGTAAAAAATGGTGAAAGGGTAGAGGAAGATTTTTACTTAACTGACCTGGCCAAAGGCTGGAAAATGTTGATGATAATTAATGATAATAATGTAAGCTGTTTGTGAACAATTTATCAAACAAGTAAGGTTCTTGCAAAAGTCAAACATGATTTCTGTTCGATGAAGCTAGACAGTTAACTTATTTGCTTTCGAAATTTTTGAATCTCGTTAGCATACTTTTTTCATTTTAATGTCTATTTGAATTGTGGAAAATATATTTGTAGACAAATGCATTTTATTTATAATACGTTTATTTTAATGTAACATTCCATTAAACATGTGTAATAATAAATGTACTGTTATAAAAAACTTTAATCATATTCGGGGGAATATATATTCGTAACTAGTACTTGACTTTTTTATGATCTGACGAAAGCTTGCATTTAGAGTGGAATCTCATTTATATAGTTTTTGATGCATAACTTATGGTATTGTCATTTAGTCTGTCCATAATAAATGTTTAATAGTAGGTACCTAATGAGAATTATATAAATTAGATATTACTTTATCCATTACAACTAATATAAAAACACAAAATATCAATCTCTCCAGATAATAGTAGATAGGGGATTTTAAAAAAACCTTTTAACAAATCATTATGTGTAGTTTAAATTTTACAGTATTTTATTAAAGATACATAAAAGCTATTCTGGAATAATAATTTTATAAATAATAAAGTTTTGTAACTTGAATTTCAGCTGTGAGTCCAATGTGTATTTCTAAAAAAGCTTGTTTAGTTTTCTAATAAACATCACTTTTCACCATTTTCTACTTTGCATTAGTAAAATAATTCAAGTTAAAATAAAATTAATTTACTTTTCACAAGCTTTTACTACTAGTTTTTTTGAATCAGAAAATAAGCATTAAATATGTAAAACAAGCCAATGATAAATTTACATAGTAATGTTGGTATGGTTTAGTTGCTAAGGAACAAATCAAAGTCAGTGTTTGTTTTTTTAAATCGTGTTATCATATTATACTTGTGAAAAATCAAAAATTATTTCTCCCAATTTGTAAGGTGACAAATGTTATTTATGTCTATATATATACACAATTATTAGTCTTAATAAGACTGTTATTTTCAACTTGAATTAATGGTTTACTTATGAAATAAGCCGCATTCCACCCCAAAAAAAATCCTTCATTGAGAAATGTTTTGATTATAAATATAGTTTTTCAATATCAAACTTTGACAATATAAGCTGGTACACTACAAAATTAAATTATAAATGGTGTTCATTGTAGTTACCTATCACTAAATATTTTATTAATTGCATTTAAAATGTGTATGAGTTATATATCAAGTGTTTGAATGAACTATATTTAAGACAATCTAAAGCAAGCGCCAGCTCAAATGTTACAAAAGAACTCTATAAACTATATATTTACTTTAATAAACATAATTTAAACTTTTTTACTTTCAAAGGACATTTTTTCGTTTCATGTCTCGATACTTTTTTATATTCTCATCTCAAGATTGTCTCGAATTGAAAAAATGGTTCTCGCACATCCCTATAGTAAATATATACTATTTATCTATTTTCTGATTTAAAATGGTAACAAATCAACTCTTATTTAAGCGGCATAGTACAAATAATGAATCAAAGATATAGTTTTTTTTTTACTTCCTTTATTTTCAAGTTCTTGCCTTAGGTCATATGGCCATTATAATAGCTGATTCAACCACATGTTCTTTGGTCAAGGGAAATAAACTTTTTTTTAAATATTGGAATGATATTGTTAAATCTCATTTAACTAAACAAAATTGATGACAATTAGCAATTAAAAGGTCAAGTACCTAGTCAATCTAAGTAGATATATCTCAATTTTGTTTGATTCTGTGCATGTATTATGAATTCAAAAGTTCTGCAATGGACTGTGAAAATGTTTTGTTAGCCACTTTAATGTTTCAAGTAATATATCTTAAAAACAGCTTTGTCATAATTTCAGTGCCTCCATTCATAATTATCCATCCCTAGGGCTTTATCCTGTTAAATCATCTTCTAAAACTACAGTTATGCCCATGTCAAATATTTGTTTGGTGGGATTGAATGCATTATCACTCCATTTATATGTAATATCAGGTCCACGTTTACATACATTTGATTATAAAGTTTGGCCCAAAATTGCCTTTTATTTTAAAATTTTGTACACATAGGTGTAAACATTTTTAGTGATTAATTATGATAGTAAATGAGCTGAGAAAGGTACAGATTGTAAAATATCTTTGGATGCGTGATTGAGGCGAAGTATGGTATTAGGAATGACAAAAGGAGTTGTTCTTTTGGTGTTAAAGAGACCTGCTATGGAGAATAGAAGTGGCCTTGGAGTGTAAGGGAGGCCTCCTCCACCTGAAACCAAGTAATTGTAGGCATACCCATTTTTAGGAGTAAATAGCCCAGCTATTATCGTTGCTAAGCACAGCTATAACCGTATCTAAATATAATATTATTTTAAATTGAAAAATGACACCTAGACACGAGAATTGAACCCAGGACCTTTGGATTAGTACACCGATGCTCTAACCACTGAGCTATCCAGGAGTTGTCCCATGCTCAGGGGCATTCTTCATTCATATTTTAAGGCATACTTTCTGATGGACTTTCAGAAATCATGAGCTACAAGTGAGCAATCAATTGAGATTGCAAGATATTGGATAACGCAGCCACCATCGACTCTTGAGGGCTTTATGCTGCCAATAGTACAACGATAATTGTATGAATACACAGATCATAATGGATTAAATAGCCAAGCACCCCAATTACAGCTATTAATGGTTTCAGAAAACGTGGAATTGTTCCAAGGGACCCTAAAGTTGTTTTAAGGTATAGACTATGCTTCTGCTTAAACTACAAATTTTTCTATGCCTGCACATGATTTGGGTTCTATTAATTTATCAGATTTAAAGCGACAGGAGATACCTGAGCCACAAAAAGAACCACAGCCTTCAACAAAAGCTGAATTCTATGATTCATAAACAAATCCTCAATCAGACCAGAAAGAAGGGATCCCCAACTATTCTTACAAGCACTCCACACAAAAATGAATTGCTTGATTCAAAGGCCACTGGTAGAAAGAATGCTAAACAAAGGAAACATTCTTGAACTAGAAGGCTATTTTCTGAAAGGGGGGGGGGGAAGATGATGAGGATGATGATGTTGGTTGTGGGGTGCTAGTTTTTCAAATTCAAANAGATGATGATGATGATGATGTTGGTTCTGCAGTGCTAGTTTCTCAAATTCAGCACTGAAAAACAATTGGGTTAAATGTTCTTTGTACCAGAAGTGGGCTAATGAAGCTTTTGCAGGGTGTGAGGAAGAGGATTATAATTTTATTTATAACTTTGTCGATAAATATTGGATCGAGAAAATGTTAAAATTAAATTAAATTTGAGTTTTGTTATTTAATTATATAATATACATATATATTTTAGCACTGCGTCTTGACTACCTGTTTGGCTTGTACGCTAATTATAAATACAATCCATTTTGTTAAAGAGTAATAAATAAGCAATGAACAGTTATTACATGTTGGATTTATTTAACCATTAAATATGTAGTCGGGCAAAATGGCCCTACCTAGGCCATTTTACCCGCCTACATTGACTAAAGTGGCCACTTTGCTGCAATAGATTGAAAAAATTAATCCAGTACTCAAACAACTAACATTTGTTGAAATACTGAGTGTTAAATTTAATGGGTACAAGGTTCATACATCACCATACAAAATTTTCTATCAATACTTAAATACCTGCTTCAGTGGTTGCATGGTCTAAGGTGTCACTCTCATGCTAGACTAGACTGCTGATAACAGGAAGATCAGGGTTTGAATCCTGGTTGGGTGTATAGTGAGTGGTTTTTTCTGGACAGTTTAGTCTTTTGCGATAGTATCTACCTAGGGGAACACATACCCCCAGAAGTACGCAAAGACATCTTAGGTGCTACATAAAATGTAATGTATTATTTCATGATAGACACTGAGTAATCAGGGCTAAATTTAGGGCTACGTTAGCCGAAAGAGATTCTTACGTCAAGGACACTTTATCTCAGCATGCCAGTTTTATTTTAGACTAGCAGACGTACCAAGGCAACACTTTTGTTTGCTTCAAAAACAAAATATTCTTTTTATTTCTTCCAGCCCAGTTTTTAATAAATTTGAAAAAATCTAGTCAAAAATGCTCATGACAGATAAACTGTTCATTATAGAATATGTATAACTTCCACTCTGCACCAAAATATTTGGGGGTACAAATTTGAATTATTATTATTATTATTATTATTATTATTATTATTATTATTATTATTATTATTATTATTATTATTATTTAGCACCGCGTCTTACTACCCGGTCGGGTTATACGCTTAAGTACTAATTACGCTAATGGATTAGGAATTGGGAAGGTTGAATAGAGGAAGTGAACCCGCATTTGCGTGGAGGGAGAGTGGAAAACCATTTAGGAAAAACCCCTCCCAGTTCACCCGTACAAATTTGAAGAAAAATTATATCTGGGGGTATGCAGATAAAAATATTGACCGTTGAGGAGTCATTCACTCACCAATTAGCTAACAAATAAATACATATAATTGTCAGGTGCTAAAAAATAAGCAAGATCTAATTTGGTTCTCTTGATTACAATTTTTGACTATGTAAATTTTGTAACTTTTTAAAAAAAAATAAGAATTTATACATTCTAAAGTTGACAACTTTTTTTTTTCATTTTGTTTATCTTTTATAGGAATATGAAAAATTTAACTTGAATTTTATTTTAATTGTAGTATTTCAAAGTTTTAGTTATTTGATTTTAATAATAAAAACACATAAATGAATTTAAATATATGTTAACAAATATTACGGTGCTTGCTTATGAGAGAAAAAAAAATGTGTTTTTTGTAAATGCAAATTTTGTAAATAATTGATATCTTTACATAAATATTAAATTTGTAAACTCATTTTAATAAATTCCTTTATTTAAAAAAATATTTTGACAGATAAAAGTGAGATCCTTTTAAAGGACAAAGTTTTTATTAGTTTTTTCACATATAACATAAACGACAAAAACATTTACAATTACACTTATATTTACATACACATCAGATGTGTGTGTATAAAATAACTTAATCATTATGTCAGTATCACAAAGTTAACAAGCCTGCATTTGGCAACAATTTTACACATATTTTTTACAAGCCAATTTCTTTAAACTTTAAAATATTATTTCTAAACATTACAAACATATTTTGTACAATGGCCATTATGGCTAAATGACATGATTCAAATATCAAAGATAGGTTAAGGTATAAGCTTGTGACCAGTATTTTGATTGTGAACATTTTGAAAAATATATTTTGATCAAATTCTACTTAAGTTTATGAACCCACGTGTTGAAGCATAGTGAAAATGTGTTGACATAGTCCGCAGGGTTCAAATGGAAAGTTTGTATACACATAATAAATAGGCCTACTTTAAGGATAAATCTTCATTATTTGTCCTTATTTATAAATAATTTGTGAGGTTGCGCTGTGAAACTTCCTGCCAAAACACATTTTTTTGCCAATGATTGAGCTTTTTTTTATCCTGGTCAATCAAAATGTTTCACCATTTAAGTATGAGATTAAGTTTCTTCAGAAATATTTCTGTGCTGAATATTCGATCCCAAAAACTACTGCTTATTCCGAAACCTGTATGAGACAAAAAATATATATACATGTTAGTTTAAGTATGTATGAAGTACTCAACCCGAAGGTTGGTTAGATCCTCAACAGTTTCCCCGTCAGCTGTAAAGCTTAGGTACTAGGGAAATAAGGAGTGAGGTAGTTTACCGTTGCTTTCCTCACTGAGCCAGAAGGCACTATTGCACACCAGTCTGTCAAACCCACCGAACTGCATACACCAACTGACCCTACAAGCGACACCTTCACTCCATTCATCACAGGGACTGACTGTATATTGAATATTATTACTAGTTTAGTTCATACACCAACTGACCCTACAAGCGACACCTTCACTCCATTCATCACAGGGATTGATTGTATATTGAATGTTATTACTAGTAACATTCTTACCTTTGCCAAGCCATAAGTGAGACTTTGACAAATAAATGAAAGTAACAACATGCTCTAGCCCTTACAAGTTTCAGTAAATATATGTAGATTGATTTACAATTTGATTTATATATAAAGGAACTTTTTTGTCAGTTATAAAAGTTACTAAAACAGTTTTAATGCATCGATTCGTAAAGTCATATGATCTGTGGCTTTCCCTTTTTCTAAACTAATAGTTCTGTGAACATTAGACCTTGCGTCCTCCATGATCTTATCGTTACTACAATCATAAGATTTCTCTTTGTAGTTAAAGTTTAAACGGGCGCACTAGAATTGCGGAATAAGTTATACCTGTCAGTAGACATTCAATTAAGGCCCACTTGAATTGCGGAATAAAGTATATCTGTCAGCCGGTCCACACGAATTGCGGAACAACCTGCAATCCCATTCAACCCCTAACCTAACCTAGCCTAACCCACGGTAACCTAACTTCCATTTTGAACAAAGTCATTGTGAAGTTATTTTTACTTTGCAGTTTTTGTAAGAGTATTGCCGAGTTCAGTTGAGTTTTTTCGCAATTCATTTGCACCCATATTAGTTTTTCCGCAATTCGTGTGCACTGGTTTAAACATCTCTTATAGTTTCTTCTTTAATTTGAAGTTGATATTTTTCCTTGATGATAAAGTTAGACATAAAATAAATGAATTCTAGGCCTATATTAAATAGTACATTATATTCATAAAAAGTAACTGCTGTTCGTAGGGTTTAAGAAGTTGTTCTCACAATAGATGTCAAAATTAAAAAAAAATCTGGCCTAGGTTCAAAGAATGTGTGTGCCAAATTTAGTTAAAATTGGACAGTGCAATTGGCAGTGATCATGGGAACAGACAGACAATATGCCAAATGTTCAAGTTAAGACAAGACCTCGCTCCACTCAATCAATAATAAAGTAAAATGTTATCAATGTTGCCCTCATAAAAAAATGTTGTATTTTATAGTGTTACTTTCTATCAGAATCCAACTAAAGTTATAGTACCAAGAGTGCTGGTGGTAGCATACCAGACACACTACTACTCTTTTTTTTATGAACGTCGTCACTAATCACAAGGATAGATACAGAAATACTTTACAAACTAAAATTATAAGCACTGGGGCTTATAATAGGGGTCTGCGAGCTTAAGTTGGCTTTTTTATTCGAATCGGTATCAAGTAGGTTTCTCATGAAAATCCCTTGCAATGAGCTGAGTCAAGCTTGGGTTGAATAAATATATAATTTAAAATTTGATGTAAATTTAAAAAAAAAGTGTTAATTTTTTTTTAATGAAATAAGGCTTATATATAAAAGAAAAGTTTTAAAATATAAAATTGCTTATTTTAAATAATTAAAAAATTAATTCTTAATAAATCACGAGATTACATTTTAAATATACCATAATAGTAACTGAAAAATTAATTATGATTTGATAAAAAGTTATTTATATAAAACCCATTTAACCAATTATTACTTATTTCTTTAATCACTAAAATTCACCACTCTAGGCTGTCACCAATTAAATTTTCATTTAGTTTTGATTTTTTAAATCTAATTATACTGTGGCTACACCTATGGAACTCAATAGGCTTCGACAACACATGAATCATTCATATCTGAAATGTTTTACTGTGATCATCAATAATTGAGGTAGAGGGAGAGCCTAAACCACTCCTTTGGGTACACCACTTATTACTACTACTACTACCACCTGCACTGGTGGTCATGAAGTTTAAGGCTTGCATTACACTGGATAGCTGGTGATAGGAAGGTTAAGGTTTTACTCTTAGCCTGGTGCACAATATGTGGTTACATCTCGTCTCCACACTAATGCAGGTGCAATTACTCTAAAACTACCCTTTTTGGTCTTAGCCCATGTGTAATACAACATGTGGACTAAAAACTACACATTAGCTATAACTTATGGACTAAAAATTATTATACCTGTGAGCTATAAGCTATAAACTAAAAAAAAATCATATGTAAAACATAAAGACTAAAAACTACCCATGCATTATAATATATGAACTTAAAACTTTCCGTATATTATAACATATGGACTAAAGTACAGTTTCATAGTCAGAATGATTATGCTCAAGTGCAGTGCTACACTAAATACAAGCCGACACCCAAACTCGAATGAATAGGACGAGTTTTGCTTATGAAACTGACTCATTCCTCTTATCTAAGTAGGTGTCATCTTGCGTTTAGTGTAGCGCCGCACTTGAGGTGTACTCAATCTGACTGTAAAACTGGACCTAAGTATTAATATAATAATTGCAAAAGATAAATAATGATATAGGATAATTTCCCTTCACCTGAGTCATGATGTGCGAAGTGGTGCTGATTGTGGTACCTCTTCATGTGGTAAAAGTATGTGTGTGCCTTTGGGGAGCCATAGTGCAGGTAGAAGTGTATCAAGTCATACGTGATGTAACCTGGAAACATATGAGCAAACCTCGCATGTACTCACATGAATGTTTGGTTTTAACTAGATATGAAACGTTCGAATCCCTGGTATTAGAGAGATTCAAGATTTATAAAAATCTCAATTATGAAGACCTTGAATTCAATTAACAATCCAAGCAATTGGTAAAAGGAATTATATACATGTATGCATTTTAGAGAGTACAAATTCACAAAAAAATGACAAAATTATATTATTATAATCAATTCACTATAAAAATAAGTGTTTTCCTTATTGTTTATGGTGTAATAGACATGACAAACAAAAGAGTATTTTGTCAATGGCCTACAACTTTTTTTCAAATAAAATTTTAAACATTTTCACTTTAAATAAAATTGTACATATTTAGGATTTGAATTTGTGTTTAGGATTCAAAAGAAAATCTAAACTTTGTATTTGAGAACTATAGGATTCGATCCATATCTAGTTTTAACATAATTTATATTAAACATTTAAGGATTATTCTTTAATAATAGCTCAGTGTTCATTTTGTAACATTGTCAGCAGTAAAATGTTTCCTGATAGATTTTTGTTAAATCCACAGTGTGTGTAGGAAAGTTTTCATGATGTCTTAAAGTAGGGTTGAAATGAACAGGAGTTAAGGTCAATATTTTTACACTTTTATGTAAAAAAAAAAATTTTAGACAAAATAAATAAAATATTGCTTGAATAGCTACATTTCATATAATTTTCTTCATATGATGAGCTCAACAGTTCTAGAATATTTTCCATGGGCATTTTTAGCAGAAACCTCTTTAAATGAAGAGGAAAAGTTATGTTACCCACTTCGATGACTGCATGATCTAAAGAATCAAGGAAAAGTTATGTTACCCACCTCAATGACTGCATGATCTAAAGAATCAAGGAAAAGTTATGTTACCCACTTCGATGACTGCATGATCTAAAGAATCAAGGAAAAGTTATGTTACCCACCTCGATGACTGCATGATCTAAAGAATCAAGGAAAAGTTATGTTACCCACTTCGATGACTGCATGATCTAAAGAATCAAGGAAAAGTTATGTTACCCACTTCGATGACTGCATGATCTAAAGAATCAAGGAAAAGTTATGTTACCCACTTCGATGACTGCATGATCTAAAGAATCAAGGAAAAGTTATGTTACCCACTTCGATGACTGCATGATCTAAAGCGTCACTCATGCAGTAGGACTGCCGATGATGGGGAGATCGAGGTTCGAATCTCGGTTGGGTGTACTGAGGGTGTGTTTTCTAAAATGATTTTCCCCTCTTCCTCTAGCCAAATTCGGGTACATTTTCTCTAAATATAATCTTCCTCATCTCTAAAACCATTAGTGTAATTAATACATAAGTGTATAACCCGAACTAGTAGTAAGACGTGGTGCTAAAAAAAAGGTTATGTTCAAATTGCACAATAACAGTTGACAACTATTCAAGAACTGTTGAGAGTACTATGTGTAGAAAATTAAATGAAATATATCTATTAAAGCAATATTGTATTTATTTTGGCCAAATTTTTTTTTTAAATAACAGCCTTAACTCACATTCCCCTCTAACACAATCCACCCATATGCTATAGTAATAACTAGGGGTGTACCGATGCGGATACCAATAAATCTCTATTGGGTGATTATTAGTGTATCGGCAATTAATTGTAATTGGCAATTATTATGCCGACTAATCGTTGTTTTTTTAAGTAAAATTTAAAGCAAAATTTTCTTTGTAGGAGTTTAGTGATCAAAATTGCAAAAAAACACTTAATATACACACTGCATCTGAGTTGTTGTCCATGCAAAGATTAATCACTGGTTATGCAACGATTAATCAAAAATTAATATTATCAAAGCTTTAACGGTTGATTTTTAAATAAAATCCATTTGTATTAATTACAATAACTGTTATCTTTCTCTTAATAATATTTCCCAATAGTTATTAATAAATCATCGATAATCCTGACTAATCAGTGTAAATAATCGCAGCATGAACAACTATTTTAAACAATCAGAATCGGGAATCGGTACATCTCTAGTAATAACCCAAGCAAGTTAAGGGATTCTTTAATCACACTTAAGAGGGGGGAAAAAATCACCTGTGATGATCCCTGCAACCATGAAATGCAGCATCCATAGAGGGGTAAGCATTCGTATCAGGCTGTAGGCAAGGGCGCCTAACAAGGCAGCCGGAACAGGCGGGAACAGTAATCGCTGACTATCGAATGGTACCTGCATCACAAAACCTTGACTAAAGAAACGGTGAATTGTATGGATCTTTTCAATAGTCTTTTAAACTAACTCGCCTTAACCAAAGAACTCGTATCTTAAAAATATCTAGTTTCTTTCAAAAACATATTTTATGATTGTAGTAATTTTTGTGCCTGCCATATGCAGTTGAGTGGTCAACTATTGAATGAAAGTACCATAGTTTCCACTCCCAGTTGTGTGTGTGCAAAATTTCCCACAAAATTTAATTTTGCTTCTCATATAAAATAATTTATTATAGAAGCAGCCCTTTTTTTTTATCATTGAAAACTAAACACACACTAGGGCATTAAACTCATATTGAACTTGGAGGTTATCGAAAGAGAGGTCTCAGTTAGAATCCCATCCAGGTGCACTGGAGATAGTTTTCCACACTAATGTGAGGTACTACTTCCAAACCGGCCTCATAATTCTCTCTCAGATTAAGCTTGCTCATAATATGTTTAAATATAATAGATTAAAAAATATATTATACTATACATTAAACTCTATTGATGCTAATGAACGTGAACTTTTCTATATTATTAAGATAAAACATATTGCAGTATTACTTTGGAGCCAATGTTTAGCCTTGAAATATACACATTCACTAGGGGCTGTTTTAAAACTACATACGCATATAAGGGGGGAATTAGTGCTCAGTGTGATCTAGCGCGACAAAGGGGGAGGGGGCGCATATCAGAGGGGGGTCAGGAGTAGTGCTCAGTGTGATCTAGCGCAATGAAGAGGGAAAGTCAGATAATGTGTGATGTCACATTACAACCAAGCATATTGGGCAGCGGTCTGTCTTAATAAACCCAACTGCACGTACATATAAACAAATAACGATCAACTCATTGACTTCAATCCTTGAGCTTGGTGAACATGTTTTAATAAAAGGTTTATAAATGATCTACAGTTAAAAATGATATTTAAATAGGAGGGAAGGGATGCATGATATTGTGACATAGTATTAGAAGGGTGTTTCACAAAATTATGATCGTGTATGATGGGGGGAGCGGGGGGTTAGTGAGTAAAAAAACACCAACCAAAATTAGCATGACATAGCCTATGAACTGATTCTCTTAGCATAAACAAAATTATACTTGTAGTGGCATTATATGTATATATATAATATATATATTATATATATTATATATATTATATATATATTATATATATATTATGTATATATATAATATATATATTATATATAATATATATATTATATATATTATATTATATATATTATATATATATTATGTATATATATATTATATACTGAAAATCACAAGAAGACGTCTGAACTGATTTTGACAAACAAACATTCATTTTGGAAGTTGAGAGTCCAGGGTGTTAGCAAAAATAGTATTTTACAACTAAAACCTGATTTTTCTAGTGAATTAACAGAAAATGTTTATCTTCAGCCATCACCGTAACGATCCACTATTTGTTGTTGTTTTTATCACCGCATCTCACTACTTGTTCAGGTTATATGCTTGTGTACTAATTTATGCTAATGGTCTTAGGGATGAGGAAGGTCATATTTATAGGAGTTTACTCGCATTTGCGTGGAGGGGAAGGGAAAAACCATCCTCAATACAGCCGACTGAGGTTCAAATCTCAATCTCACCGTCATCAGCAGTCCTAGTCTACCGCGAGAGTAGCGCCTTAGACCATGTGGCCACTGAAGCGGGTGGTCCACTAGTTAAAGTATAAAAATGTCACCTTGTGGTGTAGCCCGTGCAGCAGGAAGTGCAGTGTGATGAGAGTAAAGGAGTCCTCAGGAGGGTGGTGGTGGAATACCCATCTGTGAATGGAGTACTCCATCAGCGACCAAAGAACAACTCCCAGGAAGAAACAAGGCGAGAACCATAAAAACGCCAATGAGTCTGAAAGTAATTAAACAAAACACTTATTAGGAGGATACAATTTAAAATTAAGGGGTAGGGAAATTAAAGCTTGAAGCGGTAAATTAGGAGTTTGCTAGTCATTCCAGTGTGTTGGTAGCATTACGTTTCACTCGCAGTTCAGATCCTGTCTTAAGGTGGGGCCGAAGGGAGTGAAAGTGTTTTTACATTTGTAATAGAATTGAAATTTTTTGGCTTAAATAAATCAAATATTTCTCCAGTAGCAACATAGAGTTTAGTTTTTTGCACATGCTAATATCAACAAATATTGAATATCTGTCAAGGGTATCCTGAAATTTTGTCAAAACTTTTTAAATAAAGAGAAAAAGTTTTGACAAAATTCCAGGACACCTTTGACAGACATTCAAGATTTGTTGATATTGGCATGTGCAGAAAACTAAACTCATTATTATATTTGTAAGAAGGTACAGGAAAGTTGGATTGAAACATAAAACGTATGACACAAGATGGCTTTTACAATCAAAAGAAGGACCCATTTCACACTTTACACGCCACTGGACAAAGAAGTAATGGCTGCCTCTTGAAAAAAAACTCAATCGTTACCACCTATCCCCTCGACCTAGGTTTCATTCTATCAAAAATCATCAGGAAGGAGGGTGAAACGCGCAATGCAACTTCCTAAAAGAGGAAACCAAAAATCAAAAGGGAGAAAAAGGAAACTTTAAAAAAATGATATAACTCTANAAAAAAAAAAAAGAAAAAACACTTAAAAAAAAAATTTTGGTTCTTATAAAAGGAATTTTTTTTTTTTTTTTTTTGAATGAACCAAAATTAGAGAAAGTATTAAATTTAATTTTCTTCAATATAAAAATATATACTATTGAATGACAACAAACTAACCACTAGTGATGAAGTGGGGCATGATCTCTTGTATTTGTTTGTTTTTGTCACACTTCTAAATGGGTCAACCCCTTTCAGTTATAAATAAATCACTGTATGACTTGCATTTTTCCAACACTCTGACTCAGAGGTCAAACCCACTTTAACTATGGTAAAGTATTTGACCGGTCTAGCCTTGGAATGGTTCACTCATCACTAATCAAATTTATGTCCTTGCTTGTTAAACCAAGATCAAAAGTCACAATATGGTGATTTTTTTTTAAATGTTACAGACATAAGAAGCTGTATTTAAATATTATAATTACATGCTGTTTGCTGATGAGTCATTTTTATATTACTTTAATAGACCTGGTATTTTCATATAGATATCAAAAAATTTCCTCTGATAAACCTGATTTTATTTATAGACAGTAAGAACTTTCTTTCTTACATCTATTATTGTTTCCAGCCTATGAGCTGAGTCGGTTTTTTATTCAAGCCATATATTTTCCACTATCGGCTTGCTAGGAAAGTCACAACATCCAGTCCCCAGCCGTTAATTCATCACTGTGAAAGGGTAAACCCACATTTCACCAATTATATATTTTTCAGCCATACTGGGAATCGAACCCGGGATCCTTAGCTCAGTAGACAACATGCTACCGACTGAGCTAAGGTGTTGGGTTGTAAGAACTTTCTCCTCTCAATAAACATGGTTTGATTACTAGCTTAATAACTAATTCTCGTATTAAACTACATAACATATCTGTTTTATTCATATTATCCATAATTACAGCACCAAGGCTGCCAAAATTTAAAAGAAATAATATTTGTTATATTTGACACTTACAAATTTTGACAGGAGCCTGTTGGCCCATAAGCATCATTATTATAATTAAAATTTTACCAACATTGGTGGGCGAATGATCTAAGGCAAGGGTCTTCAACCCTTCTCTTGTTGGCTTGCGGCTCGCAATACTGTATCGACATTATTAGGACTGAATACATATTAAAATATTTGTATCAGCTCATTCTTATACACTTATACTCACACTAGGGATTAGGACTGTCTCCGACAGGTGAAGTTTCCGATTTCTCGTGAAATATATTGTTTGTTGTTTAGTAGCAGGAAGTAGCGCAATTAGTTTTGTCTACTAGAGTTGTCATTTGCCAGTTCAAAGTACATTTGTATAAAATCGTAATACTTTTCATAAAGTAAAAAGCAAAAATCTTTTATGAAATAACGTAAAATACGTAAATAAAATTTAAATTTATTTTATTAGTGGGTTAGATTACATATACCCATCTGTATTTGTTATTTTTCGCTTGAAATAATTTTCATAAGCCACAGGTGTCCCGCGGGCCATGGGTTGAAGACCCCTGGTCTAAGGTATCGGACTATAGACTAGACTGCCAATGATAGGAAAAACAGGATTCAAATTCTGCTCTGGTATACAGAAATGGTTTTTCCTAAATGATTTTCCACTCTCCCTTGGTGAAAATTCAGCTACACTTCCTCTAAATGGAACCTTCCTCATCCCTAACACATTAGCGTAACTAGTACATATGTGTCTAACCCAAATGAGCAGTGAAACGCGGTAACAAAAAATATTGTTTAACCGATTTTGAATAAAGTATGCATGTATGCATAAAGTATTTATTTCATTGTTTAATTCTTCTTTTGATTAATTTAATTGACAAGGGTGTTCTTACTTCCCCTAATAATGTCTGTTGTTGAAACAGTTTTACTTGAGGTATAATATATTGAGTAGGGACTAATGACTTATGAATGAATCACTTAAAAGTAAACATCTAGTTCTATTTTTAAACCATAAGAAAACCTGACTCAGCACTATATTTTTATTATCATTTGCTTACACACTTGAAACTGTGTGTTTCAAACTTATGTAATGTTGAGTCATTTTGTTTTGACCATATAGTCAAGGCAAAATATTTAACAAATATCGCAAAATAAAATGCATATAGCTAAGACCAAACTAAAAGTGAGGTAAAATAAAGCATACAAATTCATCAATGCTATAATTCTTGAGAAAATAGACTACCTTAATAAAGTAAGTAGTTTACCTGTCCTTAACAGTTTAGAAAGATTTATAAAATTCCCCACAAACAACTACTAGTAGTGACCCGCATCAGGAGCCGCACAGTCTTAACGGATTACCTACCTACTCTCTTGTCAGTGTGGGTGATGGGAAGATCGAAGGTAGAATCCTGTTGGGTGACCTGAGGGTGGTTTTCTACGCTTCAAACAAATGTGAATACATTTCCTCTAAAATTCTACCGTCCTCATCCCTAATACATTAGCATGGATAACTTATGCATACAACCCAATCAGATACTAAGATGCAGGAAGTAAAAAAAAACATAGTTATATGTTATAAATATTTATCCTAGATTTTCAGACTAAATTATACAAAACCTACACACTATTAGGTATGTAGTTTCATACATTAACACATTAGAATACACTTAAGCTCAAAAACCAAATACACTATTCTAAAACATTAAAGATTTCAAAACCGAGATAGGGAATAATAAATTTAGTAAGGTCCTCCATAAGAAATTATGTAGAAATCAAAATAAATGATAAAATGGTATTATTTTATGTTTGCTGGGCCTTTTTTTTTTACAAATATACTAGTAACAAATTATTCATTGTAATTTTATACATTAAACAACTTAGCCTTTCAAAAATATATCATGTCAACATAAATCTTAGAAACAGGCTTAGAACAGACTTATTTCTAATTTAAGAATTACTTATATAATCAAACCTCACCGCTTTCACCTCTTCTAAAAAATATATCCATGGATGATTTTTAATATAAATTATTTAATCTTTTTTTTTCTTCAGTACCATGTCTTATTACCCGTTTGGGCAATACCTATATACTAATTACACTAATGTGTTAGGATTTGGAAGGTTTAATTTAGAGGAAGTGACCCACATTTACATGGAGAGAGTCAAAAACCACCCACGGTGCACCCAAACGGGATCAAATCTTGATCCCCTCGTCTTCGACATTCTAGTCCAACACGAGAGTAGCACATTAGACAATGCGGCCACCAAAGCAGGTTTTAGTTTTGTTAATAGCACTAAACATTTTAAATACTTGTGTGCTAACAAAAGTTAAATTATTGGATTATTTGACTGTGTTATAGGTGGTGCTATGTTCTTTTGATTGATCTTCAAGCATTACCTTGTTTGATATAAGCATAGTTGTCCCAGTACCCCTGTATTAGCACTGTCAGCAGTATTGGTACCCAAAATATGGGTACAATGTACCAGGGAGTTACACTGATGCTCTCCACAAAGTTAGACTGAAATAACCTCAGTCTTCTGTCGACGGGTGAAGACACCCATTCTTGATACCTCTTCCCAAGGTGGCCGACTTGCCACAGCATAGGTTTACTCCAGTCCACCAACTTCTGAAATGTAAAATATGAATCATAACCAGGGACGTAATTTTGTTGACAAATCTTTTTATTTTTACATTAAATTACAGACAGTGCTTAAATGTACATAAGTTTTTTTTATGATCCCCTGGTTGTGGAAACTTTTTTTATAGGACTTTTTTTTCATTTTGAATTTTTAGCTCATATTTTCTTTGTTTTCTTTTTTGGGTCATTTTTAAGGCATTTTTGAATAAGTTTAAGGCGTTTATGTTGAATAAGATTATCAATATTTTATAAATGGATCCATACTAAATCATACATTTTTAATCACACAGTTTCCTTAATGAGAAGATAATGTAGGCCATGAAAATTGTATCCTCTTTGCTTGTCTGGTTGGAAAATACTCATTCCTGATGTGACACTGCAATTTTAAGGATAGCACACACTACACTTACATGGAGCAACATGGACCATCACAGCATGGACCTGCAACCTGCACAACTTCACGTAGTTGTCCGCATGGACCAGCACTCGCCTACAACTTTTTGTGTTAGTTGTTAAGGGGAAAATATTTTACAGAAACTTTTTTTAATTTAGTTTCGCATCTGCTTTAAGCATGGAGGAACTGTGCAGCTCTGAAGATGATGTTCTCCTTTTTTTTATTGCTGTTTTGTGAGGAGGAAGACGAAGAAAAAGAGGCCAGGAAAAAAAGGAGCTCTCTTGGTGAATTTCACCCTCAATATCCAAATTTGGAGAAGAAAAAAATCATTATTTCCAAATGACACAACTTAGATTCAGTGGGATCTTGGACTTCATTCATACTCACAGTATCAGAGTGATCAATGGCAGAGTTACTCGAACTAACATAAAGTACGAAAATGTTGCTGGTTTGTGCCGGTCGCCAACACACACTGCACTGGACCAGCTCAACCAGCAACTTAAATTGCCAGTCGGGATTGTATCTCGACCAACAGGAACTGCATTGACGGTCCATGCTTGTGCTGTGTTAATATGTGTAACTGTATTTAATAATATGGGTACATTCACAACGCATTTTGCTGGTCTATGTAAGTGTAGTTTATGCTATCCTTAAGATATAAAGTGCTGCGTTGGAGGGGGGGAAGCTATTGCTTCTGAAGCCGGTATTTGTAAATAAATATTATATTTAGCGGAATGCCAGAGTTTAGTTATTAGAGGCTTTGCATTAAATGGATATTTTTTAGTTTCCCTTTAAAGTGCTTGTTTGATTTAGTCACATGCGTTCACTACAAAATTGTCATTTGATTTTTAGATAATTTTTTTTTATATTTGAAGTAATCTTTTAGAATTTTTAGATAATTTTTGTATTATTCTTAGGTCATCAAAGTGATCATAACCAACTCAAATTGAGTATGTAATATTTCAGAGCTAATTTTCATATTTAATAATTTAGTAAACATGCCTGTCTTAAAATAATTATTTAACATATTAAATTAATTTACTTAATCATGTTCACTAGATAAGTGGCATTCAACCTTTTTTGTTTGCGTAACTTTAGATATAAATTTTCCTCAACTTTGTACCCCCAAAGTTGTTGGTTTATAATACAAATTATACATATTCGGTGACCTGGTGGTCTAGGGATAGGGCGTCGGACTTCTGTGCTGAGGGTCCGGAGTTAAATACTCGGTCCCGGCACAGCTTTATCTGATTGCCAAACCCTTCCTTCACCTCTGACAAGGCATGTATTAATCACAACTTGTGAATGGGTAGAATGCCAGGCCTCCACCGTGGTTTCAGATTCCATGTTAAACTGTAGGTCCTCCATTTCATCTCACAATCACCCTACCATTACACATTAGCGTAAGTGTGTATAATTCAAACAGGTAGTAAGAGACGGTGCTAATAATAATAATAATAATAATAATAATAATAATAATAATAATAAAATCTACATCTAAGAGAGAGAAAGAGAGAATGGCACTTCCAGATTGCATATCCTTACGTCTGGGTCTCTTCTGGCGAACTATAAATCTGGCCCTGATTATTTAGTGTTTATTATGAAATAATATCTATAATTAAATTTTATATACCCCGGGTTAAATACCACTTCACTGGTTTATTTAACACACAAAATTTTAGGTAAGTAATCAGTTAATTATATTATGTTTATCAATAAGAACTTGATGCACAATAAAGCATGTTTAATTTTGTATAAGTGATTCAAAGCCCACTATAATTGAATATAGACTAAATTTAGATTTATGTTTATCACACTGGCCTTGCTTTCTCTCTGGTATGTCATTAAGAATAAACATGTTTAAATGCGATAAAGATAAGATTATAATTATTAATCTTCCTTGGACTATCTCTACCATTTTAAAATAGCTTTCTATTGGATACTATACTCTACTCTACTTATGTTTACACTTTAGAATGCTACACGACTCACTAATGATCTAAGTACAGGCCCGCCACATGTGAAGTTAGCGTCCGGTCAGTCTTGAAAGAAGCCCCCCTCC